>JAQZBX010035556.1:0-24527 GCA_029593785.1 Cabassous unicinctus
GGGGGGGGGGGGGGATGTGTCATTAAAATAACAATCTACCAGCACCAGACCATTTCACAGCATACTATACTGAAATGGAGAGTTTCACTGATTGTCTTCTAGAGAAGGAATATGACCCTCAGGCTAAACACTGAAGCCTAGTAGGACAAGCCCAGAGAAACATCTGGCTCTTCTGGCTTATGTCAACCTGCAGTATAAAGGACCACCAGGGTTCTAAGATGATACCTCCAGATGGAGGCTAGAGGGAAACTCAAAGGTACAAACAAAATATAGGCAACATGGCTTTGAGCATTTGCCACCTTCTTGGAGATGGATAACATCTACAAACAGGTCTTCTGAGTGATAGAAATGATGTGTGGCATAGACAGCTAGTTGCCCATTTAATATCCATTCTCCCCTTTATCCTTATTAACAGAACTCTATTTTATTCATGGCAACTATCTACTCATCTATAAGACTATATTGATTAGCCTCCCTTGAAATTAGGTATGGCCATGTGACTAAGTTCTGGCTAATCAAACCTAAGTGAAAGTTGTTGGGTAGAACTTCCAGGAATGCTTTCTTAAAGGGGCATACATTGAGGCCCTTGGACGTTTCTCTTCTTCCTTTTTGGAACAGGCACGTGATGCCTGAAGCTCTAGCAGTCACTTTAAACCATGAAATGATCTTGAGGATGGAAACCCTATGCTAAGGATGGTTTAGCAGAAAAAGAGGTGTCTGAATCTCTGATGATAGACCTTCAGACTTCTTTTACAAGGGTGAATAAACTCATATATTTTTAAGTCTTTGTTTGGGTTTTGGCCAATACAGCTGAACTTAATCCTAACTAATACACCAAAGTGGGCTGAGTACCTAGTATTATGCAAGTTGAGCAGTTTGTGGCTTCTTGAAACTTGGTATTTATTTTCTTTTTGCTCTTTCCTGTTACATGGAAAAAATTTTTGAAGTTCTGTCCTTGTTTCAGTAGTGCCCAGGAGGTGTAAGGGGAGAGTCTGTATACAGACTGAATGTAACTCACCAAGAGTTAACACGGAAAAAAAAAAAAAAGTTAACATGGTGGTGATGGTAATAACAAAATGAGAGGACACATGAGGGGACATAGGGCCAGCAACTGGTCTCCCCACTTCACTTGTACTCTATATAAGACTTAAACATTAGAGATTCTAAATTGCTAAGAGAAGCCAATTTTCTTTATAGACTTAGCGAGCACTCAAACCATTCGTTAAAAGATGAAAGACATTAGGACACAGAAAAGAGAAGACAAAGAACATGCAAATATGGGTAATAGCATAAGCATGAGTTTTGAATCAGAGTGAGTATGGTGTGCTGGGTAGACTCTGAGGACTGGGACTTATTGGGGGATAGGGTTCATGTTGAGAAGTCTTAGGAAGCTGGTTTGGGTAGATGGAATGGGAGCAGAATATGGAAAGCATTTAAGAACATTCTGGAGCTTGGATTTTCTCCTGAAGTTATCGAGCAGAGCCTAAGGATTTCTTGAGCAGGGGAATAATATGAAATTAATGATTTTTAAAGGTCAGTCTGGTGTTGATATTAAAAAAAAAAAAAAATGGGTTTGTCAGCCATTTCTCAAAGGAGTTCTGGATTCTTTTATTATTGAATGACATTAGTAGACAAGATATGGGCTAGGTAAAAAAATTTCATTTTAATAGTTCAAAATCTTCATTTTGTTATGTCCCATGTGACCACAGAACAACTTCTACATGGATCAGAATCACCTGGGGAGTTTTCTCAAAAATACATGTGGCTGCCCACCCTGACTGAGATGGAAGAGTGGGACACTCCAGAGCTCTGTCCCTCCACAGAAGCTTTGAACAACAAGCAAGAACTGGCAGAAACATCTTTCTCAAAGCTCCAGAAAACAGTTAAAGGGTTACAGGAACAGGGTGAGTGCTGAACTGTTTTAAAGGCAACTTAAAAACAGTAGGACCTCATTATGTCTTTGCAGCCTGCCCTCCCCACCCCCCTCAATCCCCTCACCAGCTCACCACAGAGCCAGCCCGTGGTCCCAGTGCAGGCCCAGAGTCTGGCTCTGGAGGGGGCAGAATAACCTTTGTGCACATATTCGGGTATGTGTATATCTGTGCAAGTCTGTCTGGTGGCAGCCTAAATGACTGAACTAAGACATGCATTGCAGGTTTGTCAGCCTGGAATTTGCCCTGTGTTTAGAGTTGGCTTGCAGAACTCTCCTACAGAAGGCTGTAGAAGAACAGTCAAATCACTGCTGCCTGGGGCAAAGGAGTGCCAGCTGTGGGACATACAATAGTGCACCTAGGACAGTGAAGAAACATGGTTTCCTAGGGGATTGAGGACATTCATATCCATGTAAATCCTAGGGCCATGCACATATGTCCAGGACAAGAAGCATGTGCACAAAAGACCTGGGAGGACTTTTGCCTCAGGCTCTTCTCTAAGCCCAATATTGTGATAGCTAAGCTCTGAAGGAGAGAACTTGAAAAGACTGGGAAAGGTGTTTTTGTTTTGTTTTGTTTTTCAGTTCCTGGCAAAAAGATTCAAAGAAATCCTTGGCACAACACTAGCTAGATACAAGCTTAAGGAACAGACACCTCGTGCTTAAATTCTAGAGATAAAAAAATAAAATATCAAAATGTGCAGGATGGAAAAGATGATACAAAGAAACAGGGAGTAATGGTTCACACAAACGAGAAGATTAAACTATTAGAAAACAACAAATGGGACCAGATATGCAACCCAACAGATAAAGAGTTTTTAAATGATCCAAAATATGCTCAAAGAGTCAAAGAAAACATGGACAAAGAACTAAAGGACATCAGGAAAACAATAGATGAACACAAAGAGAATATCAACAAAGAGATAGAAATCATGAAAAGGAACCAAACAGAACTGAAGACCACAGAAACAGATAAAAGTTCCAGACACATTCAACAGATTGGAGCTGGCAGAAGAAAGAAACAGTGAGCTTGAAGATAAGACAATTGAAACCATTCAGTCTGAGGAGAAGAAAAGAAAAAAAAATTAAGAAATGTAAACAGAACCTGAGATATTTGTGGGACACCATCAAGCATACCAATATACATATGGTCTAAGTTCCAACTGAGAAGAGAGAGAGAAAGGGACAAAAAGAATGAATGCTGAAAACTTCCCAACTTTAATAAAAGACATGAATATACTTATCCAAGAAGCTCAACAAACTCCAAACAGAATAACCCAAATAGACACACATTGAGACATATTATAATCAAACTTTCAAAAGCCAAAGAGAGAATTCTAATAGACACAAAAGAGAAGCAACACATTATGTATAAGGATATTAAGTGATGGTTTCTCATTGGAAACCATGGAGGCAAGAAGGCAGTGGGATGACATTTAAAATGCTGAAAGGAAAAAATTGCCAACCAAGTATACTATATCCAGCAAAACTATCTTTCCAACATGAGGCGGGGGGGGAGGGGCGCGGATTAAGACATTTCGAGATAAACAAAAGCTGGGGGTGTTCATCTCTGCTACCCAGCTCTACAAGAAATGTTAAAGGAAGTTATTCAAGTTGAAAGCAAAGGATATTGGGTTATATAGATCAAAGTTGCAAGAAGAAATAAAGATCTACAGTAAAGGTGACAATAGGGGTAAATATAAGTGACATCTTATCATATTTTTTGGTTTGTAATTCTACTTTTTACTTCCTACATGATCTAAAAGGCAAATGCCTTAAAAAAAAAAAAAAGTAATGATATACCAATGCTTTGGACTCATTATATATAAATATATAATTTGTGACAAGAACTACATAAAGGTGGGGGGACAGAGAGGTATCAGAATATTTTGACAGATTTGAAGGGAGAAATAGATGGTTTTACATTAAAATAGGAAATTTCAAAACACTGCTTTCAATAATGGTATCAATGAAACAATATTGTTATACATTTTGGATGTTAAATTTAAGCCTTATAGTAACAACAAAGAAAATATCAGAAACATGCATAGAAGGAAATGAGAAGGGATTTTAAAGAGATCAATACAAAAGAATAAATAAATTCAAAAGTAGTCAATAAAGGAAGAATTGAATGACAAAAAAAGGTATGAAGTTTACAAAAACCAGAGTAAAATGTCAGAAGAAAGTCATGTAGGCTCTTCTGCCCCTTTTACTTGAACCTATAATTAGCACTATACTTGTTAAATGTATGTCCTAGAGACAAATCTTTGGTCTGTCCATGTGCCATTTAAGCCCTGAATCTCTGCAGCATTGCAACACTCACTCTCCAGTTCACTGGACTCACCCAGGACAACTAACAAGATGATGATGGACAACACCCATCCTAAGGAACAGAGAGTGTCTGCAACTTCATGCAAGACAGTTCCATCTACCTAGCCCATGGAATCTAAGCCCCCTTTCAATTAGAAGCAGAGTGGGCCTCACCATCCCAAAATCCTCAAGATTGTAGAAGGAACAATGGACTAAAGTAGCCTTATTATTATTCTATTATAAAGTTATAATTATTCTAGGAGTGGAAGAACTTTTATCATTAATATAAAGGAAGTGGCCACCAGAGGTTCTGAGGGGAGGGAGAGGGAAGAATAGGTATGACATGGGGGCATTTTCAGGACATTGGAATTGTCCTGCATGACAATGCAATGATGGCCATAGGCCATTATACCTTTTGTCAAAACCTGTAAAATCATGCAGAGCAGAGTGTAAATTATAATGTAAACTATACTCCATGGTTAGTTGCAATATTTCGATATGTGTTCATCAATTGTAACAAATGTACCACACTAATGAAAAATGTTGTTAATGTGGGAAAGTGTGGGAGAGGGAAGGATGGGGAATATGGGAATCCCTGTATTTTTGATGTAACACTTATGTAATCTAAAGCTTCTTTAAAAATAAAAAAATATTTCCAAAAAAAAAGGACAAAAAAGAAGAAAGTCATGTATTACCAGTAACTACTTTACATGTAAATGGGTTAAAATTTCCAGTTAAAAGGAAAAGATTGATAGAATTAATAAAAAGCATGATCCTATGGGAAAATTATAGCTATTGTAACTTACAGTTAACAGTAATATCATAATATTTTTGCAGCAATGGCAAAGAAGATATTATATCAATTCTAAGAGACAACAATAGGTTGGTATAAGGGGATATGGGATTTTTCATTTTGGAGTAGTGAAAACATTCTGAAATTGACTGAAGTGATGACAGCATAGCTCTGTGATGAAAATGAAAGCCATTGAGTACATGAGGCAGGATACTATAGGAAAAAGGAAGACTAGTCACAGCTGGGACCTGGCAGAGAACATGGCCATGAGACCCCACCTGGAAACCCTCTGAGGGAAGGGCAAAGCTGGAAAGACCTGCCAAGACCCTGGCCACAAGGTCCCATTTGGAACTCTTTCCAGGGTTAAGGGGGAAGCCCCAGATAACTCCAAACACAGGCCTCCTTATTGATCCTGGATAACTCCAAACAAAAGGCCTCCCCATTTGTCCCCTGAGAGCTAACAGGAGGGGATTATAAGGCAACCAGTTAGAACAGCAAACAGCAAGGACCCCTCCCCAACATTAGGAAAGGAGAGGTGGAAAGGTCTTAAAAAGGCCTAACTTGGGGTCCCATGTGTGTGTCTCACCCTGTAGCATGGCTCGCACCCATGCCTTGGGTGTGTACTTATCTCTTTTATCATTTGTTTCTTAATAAACTCTACTCCCTTGCCTACCCTATGGCATGTCCTTAAATTCCTTTATGTGGCATAGCTAAAAACTTAGAAGCCCAGAACCCAGAGCATTCTGCTAACATATTTGGTGAGTCATGGCAGGAGACAAAGAGACAAGTAACATTCCCCAACACCCTACGAAGACTGCTGAGTCTAGGCTTTTAAATTAGAACCTGTCTGTGCCTTCTTTTGTTTTATTATCGAGGCCCCCAAGACTCTCACCCTGGGCCCTGAGGTTCCTCTTAATCCATTACTTCTGGGGCCCCAAGGCTGTTTGCCTGTAAGCTGCAGAACAATCAGTCTCTGGCTTTTTAATGTGCTTCTTAATGTCCGGTTTAACTGCAAAACTCAGTCCCTGGAAGTGGCCATAAAATGAGCTCTCTCTCATGGCCACTTCTTAAGAATTCTGGAAGAGTATGCCAAAAGAAACTTTCCTAGCCAGTTCCTTTCCTAGGAGGAGAGCCCAGCTTGGGAGCTTCAGTCTGGGAACCAGATCCAGATGTCTCCCAAGATCTCTAAGGCTCTGGGGACACCCAGAGACATAATATGCCTGATCCCCAGAATGTGGAGACAGCGAGCAGGGCTCTCGACCTCCAGGACGCTGGCTCAGTGAGAAATCTGTTCAATCAGGTCTAGTAGTGGGATGCCATTTATCTTCCGCTAGGATAATGGCAGCTTCTCTAGCTTTCCAGCAGACTCCCCATTGAGGTGTATTCTCAGGAATGGGGACAACCTACCTACTGATGGTCTAAAATGAAGAGGCCTATCTTTTCCTGCCACACCATGTGGCCACAGTGTGGCCAAGAGTGGCCTATGGGACCCTGAATTCCGGTTAAACCTGTGTATGGGGGAAGGAGGAGACAGGCAGATCTGAGGGCCAGAGACCTTGAGGCCACATGTCTCCTCAAAGGGGATGAAGACGTGCACTACCAAACCAGTTAATTATAATAAGCTCAGGGAAATTACTCAGAGGCAGAACCTAGAAACCCAGCCTTATTTCAAAGAAAGCTGGTAAAGGAAATAAAAAAACACTCTGGTAGATCCTGACTCTAGAGAAAGCCAGATCTTCCTAGGAACTCAATTTATTAGGCAGTGTGCCTCAGATATCCATAGGACACTGCAAAAACTTTCCCTGGCTCCCCAGACTTCCAATACCTCCCTTTCAGAAACAGTCTTCCCAGTTTTCAACAGCGAAGACGGAGTCGTCAAGTGAAAGCACACAAGGAGGGGCAGACACAGGGCCCAGAAACAGACTCACATTTTAACTGCCACCACTAAAGTCACCCTGTCACCTCAGGGCCACCTGAATTCAGGCTTCCATGTCAGCAGCAACCTGCTTCAAGTTTGGAGGCAGACCCCTAGCCGCAAGTTGCCTCACCACCTGGACTGCCAGGGCCTTGCCCCAGGGGAGGACAGAAAGGGCCTGAAGCCACTCATGAACCATCAACCAGGTGGAGCCTCAGGTGACCTTTGATGGGGCAGGTAAGATCATTAATTTCTTAATTAACATGGGAGCCACTTCACTTGGTCCTGACCTGCCACTCCAGACCTCTCTAGCCTCAATTGTGCCTAATAAGAGGAGTGAATTGAAGCAGACTAGTAAGATAGGGAATCAGTAGATGGATCTGGGACCTGGCAAGAAATCCACGTGGACATCAAAACCCCCAAGATGACTGCTGGAAGACCCTCATGAGATTTCTCCATCTGGCATGAGATTCCCAGGAGAAGCCCAGGATATTCTCCAGGGACATTATCAGTGGGCCCACCCCGGGGATTGATGGGTGGGGTAATCAATCAAAACAACAAACAGCTGGGACTACTCCCATGCCATTAGCAAAGGAGTGGAATAATTAATTGTTTAAAAAGCAGGTGAAAAATCTTTCCCACTCTCTCTCTTGGCTTCTGCACTCAGCTTTCGCCATGTCCCCCCCTGCATGGAACAACACGCAAGTAAAACCTGGGCATTTATAATCTTTATCACTCTTCAGCCCCTTACTCTCTACCGGGGACCTGCGATCTATTATTTTCTCCCATTTCTCTTCCCTCCCTACCTTAATAAATTACTGGCCTAATTAACCCGACATGGTCTTGAAATTCATTTCTGCAGCAAAAGTCAAGAACCGGTAACATATTGGTAACATATTGGGTAACAATATGGGGAATCAACATATCCGGTAACATATTGGGGAATCAAGACCTAGGCCTTTTACTAAACCTCTCCCCTGCCTCTGGCCCATGATTTAAAATTTCTTGACAATTCCTAGCTTTCTGCCTATTACCTTGCAACACTCCAATCCTTCCAGCGAAAAAGCCTACAGGCCTGTATCCTTTGCAGGAGGTAGCTAATGGGGATGAAGGCCCAGAACAGGCCCAATGTTTGTCTCATCAGCCTAAGGGCTTCCCTGGATCTCTCAGCTCTGTGCCTGCAGCTGCCCAGAGATTTCCCTGGAGGAACAAATTTGGAGGGTTCCACAGGAGGTTTCTGCCATGGGCAGAGGCTGGGAGCTTTGTAGGAAGGTGATTCTAAAGACAGGTCTTTCCCTATGATAAGTAAGTGTGTAAAATTTTCTCTTCTGTTCTAATCTGTGCTTGCTTTAACTTTGTCAGTCTCCTTGTGCCTGGGAATACATAAATCACATTTGCAGTTTGCCTGTTACAAGTTGGGTAACAGTGAAAGTTAACCTAAAAATGAGTCTTTAAATGTCAATACTATCTTGCAACTGGATTTGAGGTAAAGAAGAAGCCACAAGTGGAATTAGTTCAGCTGTGGGAAAAGCAGAAAAACTTAGCAACAATGTTACTAATAAAATAGTTTTAGTTGCTTAGTTAATAGACAAAAGTGCCCAATTTGTTTTTGTTTTTTTTTTTTAAGGATTAAAAGGCAATTTATTAACTCACAGTTTCAGTTGCCAGAAGTCCAAATAAGTGAGTCAGATACATTATACTGTCTCTCAGATTCTATAATATTCTGATGCACTTTTCCAATTTGTTTTAAAGTAAAAACTTACTAGAAACTGTAACTGAGAGTTAAGATCATTATATAGATGCCTTTATTTTATAAAACAGCGAAAGGATAATATCTGAAATTGCTGTAAATAGGTGAATTTAGCCTAGATCTACTATTGTAATTGTAATCTTAGACTGACTTACCTTTGTTTATGGTTACTTCAAGTCAAGCCTCGCCCTCCTGTATGCTTGCTATTGTGATGGTTATTCTAAACTGATGCTTATGGTTTGACTGGCCTCACCCTTGTGTATACTTGCTCACCTTCTAATGGTAACACTCTATTCTCCCCTGTTTGAATCCATGGAAACTTCTGTTCCCCATGGCTAGGAGGAAGGCAAATTTGAGACACCCCTGTCTCCAGTCCTTCCATGGGTGTCAATGGCCCTGCTTTCTCTCATATGGCTATCCAGGTGTGGACTCCAATTTGCCTACTCCGGGCAAGAGCCCAGAGGGAGCACATGACCTTTGAGGAAATTGCTGCTTGGTGGAGTCCTTGGCCCTTGGGGTTGGGCATCCACTCTTTCAGTCCAGCCACTGCTGGAGTCCTGTTCTCTCTGAGGACTGGGGAATGGGGGAGCCTCCCACCCCAAGCATCAAGAATTCTAAAAGCATCAAGTCATTAGAGAAAGCAGTTTTCCTTGAGACTTCAATGACCTCAGTGAGTATATACCAGAATTAGTATTGCTCATCCAAGGTCAGTCAAAGTCGAAATGGGAAATAAGCAAAGTGCTGAAGTAAAGGAAAATGTCATAAATTGTATTTTAAAGCATTGGGAACAATTTGGTTATAAGCCAATAACTAAAAATAACTAAATTCTTGTGCAAAACTGCATGGTCACAGTGCAGATTAATTAGAAATAACCTTCAAAAAGATATTTTGAATATGTTATTTTACAGTTAAACTTATTTTGTAAGAGAATAAAAAGTATACGTAACATTAGTGAGTTTTGTGTTTCTGTGTCTACCTCTATTTTTGTCTATTTGTTCAGTGTATATTTTTATACATCGGGATGGAAATATCAAATTAACAAATGAAAATTCTTAAAAGAGCTCTATTCAAATTGTAAAAAATTTAATATGCACTCATATATATGTAAATAAATACTCCTGGAGCCCAAATTAGAAAAGATGGAAAGGTCATATACGAATCTGAATATAGAACTATTGGGAGAGGAAAAAGGTTTTCCTAAGCTCCTTGACCTACTCAGCCCCCCAGGTCCTCCTTCTCTTTGCAAGAGTTATGGTGGAAGGGCTAGGTGTGATAAGATAGGGAAATATAAGTTAAGCTTAAAACTCTATCTTCTAGGCCAGGGAATTAAGAGTCATTGTTTGTCCTGTAATCCCCCAATTTAAACCTTTTAACAGCCTTAAAATGAGAGTAATTAATCCAATTACCAAATTTCAGTAAGAAAAGGAAAAAGTCCTTGAAAGCTGTAGAAAGATCTCTACTAAATTATGATTAAAACAAATTAAACAATTATAATGTATTCCAGAACCTGGCAGTCAGTAAGCTTTTAAGGTTATTGACAATTTGAGACTATGAAAAAAAGAGGTTTTAGGCTCTGTGGAAGGAAAGAAAGAATTTTTCTTGCATAAACTATAATTGTTCCAATTTTATTTAGCTTGGGTATAATCTCCCTAGTTTTATAGGATATCAATTAAATAAATTAACATTATGTGTATTAAATCTTTAAGGTGATATAAATTGTAAGTTTGTGTTAATGAAATATAGATCTGTCCTAAAAAATGACTAGTTTTCGCCGAACAGAATGAGGAATGTAAGACAAGACTTAAATGGATAAAATATTTCATTGGTTGCTAATTGTATTTTAATAAGCTTATTTAAAGGTAAAAGTAACTTATGGTTAATTATAAGGAATTAGTAAAAAGCGTTGTCTAAACAGAAGTACTTAAATGGCTAATTCCAGGATGCCATTATTAAATAGAAACTTAAATTGATATTAGTATCAAAAAGTAACTTCATAACAGGCAAACCTGTCAGAGACCACCTCAGTCTGCATATTAAAGTGGTGGTAGGAGGAAGATAATCTTGATTCCTTTGGGAATCTTAGGTTTTCATAAAGAAAGCAGTATTTCTGAACTGCTAAAGTAAAATACCTGTTAATTAGCATAATCATGGTAAAGGTGTAAAAGTAAAAAACGAAGTACTAAATAGTCAAGCTCATTTGATACATTATAAACTGCATTGGAAGTATTTAGAAAGTGTATAAAAATTAAAAGAGATAGACTTCAGTATTGTCAAACTCTCCTGTGCAGTCAAACCAGTTCTCAGTACCCTACATGGTGCTTCTCCATTTAAGTTATTGGCTAGGTCAGTCACTATGACCCATAAAACAATAAAAGTATCTACCACATCTCTGGACATGCTTGTGAAGTGGATGGAAAGCACGTTGCTGTTTCAGACTCCTGTGGCAGCCGGCAATGGCTCAATATGGCCAGATTTACAAAGAACATTGCCTCCATACTGGCTCTGTTTCATAGTGCCAAAGGGCACTATGCACTAGGCCAGTGAAACTCTGGAGACTACCTTCCTAGCTTTCTCTCTAGGATCAATGGTGCTACAGCATGCTGGCTGTGTGAAGGACATACTAAATGTAGCAATAATTACTAGAGTGATATGAGTAGAATTTAAAGAAACACAATTGGGATTATGGCCTGCTCCCATGAAGAGACAACATGTATGGTATTGCAAACTGGAGCTTATATCTATTAACTGCAGTTCAAATGGAACTTGTACATTGATTAGTATCAAGTACTGTACCTGTAAACCTGATGAATATGATAATATCTCTTCTATTCTAGATCCTATGCAGAGGGATATTCAACATATTAAGAGTCTTAGTAAACTTAATTCATTGTCTAAGTAGTTAATGAATGTGCCTATAAGATAAAGGAATGACCCTCTTAAGTACTGTCTTTATTTTGCTTGCCATATGTTTGTCTTGTTGTTACCTATACTGTCTTTGTGAGTTTATGTCTAGGGCAATGCTTCTCTTCATATTTCTGCTAGCTGTCCTAGGCATAACCACCACCATGGGAACTGGGTTTGGCAGTTTACACCAAACCCAGCAAGTCTACCACAGTCTCTCCCTACAGTTAACTAACAGCATTGAAGAAACTAGCCATGCCTTAGAAGCCCTTAGACAGCAAATAGACTCTTTTGCTGCTGTGATGCTGCAAAATCACAGAGCCATAAATATGCTAACAGCAGCACAAGGAGGAACATGTCTGTTTTTTCAAGGAAGGATGCTGTTTCTATGTAAATCACTCCAGAATAGTCTTAGAGAGCATTCGAACCTTGTAAGATGAAGCCCGCCAACTTCAAGAAGATGCAGCCTCTGGAGACACCTGGTCTTTTTCACTCTCATGGTCCAATATGTCATGGCTGGCCCCCTTTTTGGACCCACTTACCACCATCTTCTTTATCCTTTTAGTAGGACCATGTATCTTCAAAATTCTAACTAAATTTATTTCTTCCAGAATCAATGCCTTCCAGAATAAGATATTAGTCATGCAGGGGTTTCATCCAGTTCCAACCATGGTGCCAGAACCATCTTCCCTCATCCTCAATAGAATAGCCAGAGTAGTCAGTAGTCAGGCAAGGACTACTCCCCCTAAGCAGCAGGAAGCAGCTAGACAAGAATAACCATCACCTTTCAGCTTCCCCTTAAGAATAAGGGTGTAAACTCTCTGAGGGGGAGTTGAGGCAGGTTAGCATAGGAAAAAGGAAAGATGAGTCACAGCTGGGACCTGGCAGAGAACATGGCCATGAGACCCTGCCCAGAAACCCTTGGAGGGAAGGCTGCTACTGAGAACAAAGCCAGAAAGACCCGCTGATACCCTAGCCACAAGGTCCCATTTGGAACTCTTTCCAGGATCAAGAGGAAGCCCCAGATAACTCCAAACACAGACCTCCCTATTGGTCCTGGATAACTCCAAATGGAAGACACCCCCATTGGTCCCAGATAACTCCAAACAAAAGGCTTCCTCATTGGTCCCCTGAGAACTAACAGGTGGGGGATCATAAGGCAACCAATCAGAACAACAAACAGCTGGGGCCCCTCCCCAACATCAGGAAAGGGGAGAAAGAAAGGTCTTAAAAAGTCCTAACCTGGGGCCCCACAGGTGCATCTCACCCTGTGGCATGCCCACACCCATGTCTGGGGTTGTGTACTTTTTTCTTTTCTCTTATTGCTTAATAAACTCTTTACTCCCTTGCCTGCCCTATGGCATGTTCTTAAATTTCTTTATGCAACATAACAAAGAACCTAGAAGCCCAGAACCCAGAGCATTCTGCTAACATGTACACTTTGAATGGATTGTTCAAAGCATGGATTTTATAACCCAGGGAATCCAGTGATGGAAGATAGACTGTGGTTAATAGGACAAATATGAGACTGCTCTCTCATGAACTGTAACAAATGTATAAAACTAATACAGGGTGTTAAAATCAGGTGGGTTGGGGGAAAATACACAAAATGTAAGATATGGGCTATAGTTAGTAGTAATATTTTGATGATGCTCTTTCATAGTTTGTAACAAGAGGTTCACAACAGCAAGGTGTTGTGATGGGATGATATATGGGGGTCCTCACTGTATGATGATATGCATGTTTTTTGTAAGTTCATGTCTTTTACTATACACTTATTATTTATGTATGTTAATGTATGAATGATATACTTCAATAAAATTTTATTTTAAAAACATGACCCAGATATATGTTGTTTACAAGAAACAATTTAAATGCAAAAACATAATAGATTGAAAGTGAAAAGATGGAAAAAATATTCCATGCAAATGGTAATCAAAGAAAAGCAGGGGTAATCCGTATCAGATAAATGGACTTAAAAAAACTGTTAAAAGAGACAAAGAAAGGAACTATACATTTATGAAAGGGTCATGTGATCAAGAATATAAAACGATTACAACCATACATGTTCATATTGATTGATGCAGAAAACTCATTTGACAAAACCCAACTCCTTTTCTTGATAAAAACAAGCAGAAAAATAAGAATAGAAGAGAATATCCTCAACTTGATAAAGAACATGTATGAAAAACCCTCAGCTAACATCACATTCATTGATGAAAGTCTGAACACTTTCCCCCTAAAATCAAGACAAGGTTGCTCACTATGAACCTTGCTATTCATCATGGTACTGGAATTGCCAGCCAGAGCAATTAACCAAGAAAAAGAAACAAAAGGCATCCAAATTGAAAAAGAAGAAGTAAAATTATCCTTACTTACAGATAACATGATCTTACATAAAGAAAATCCAGAAGAGTATACAAGAAAGCTATTAGAACTAATTAATTAATTCAGCAAAGTAGCAGGATACAAGAATATTGCATAAAAATAATCTTATTTTATATACCAGCAAGGAACAATCTGAAAGTCAAATCAAAACAACAACTCCATTTACAATATTATAAACTAAAAGAATCAAATATCTAGGAATAAATTTACCAATGATGTAAAGGACTGTATAGACAAATTTGTAAAGGACAAATCATTACTGAAAGAACTTAATGAAGACTTAAGTAAATTGAAAGATATTCCATGCACAAGAATCAGATGACTTAATATCATTGAGATGTCAATACTACCCAAAGTGATTTACAGATTTAATGCAATCCCAGTCAAAATTTGAACGTTCTTCACAGAAATGGAAAAGCTAATCATCAAATTCATATGAAAGTCCAAGGGACCCTAAAAAACAAAACCATCTTTAAATACAAGAACAAAGTTGGAAGACTCACATTTCCAGTGTCAAAACCTATTACAGGGAAGCGGGTGTGGCTCAGTGGATAGAGCCCCCGTTTACCATATGGGAGGCCCGGGTTCGCGTCCCGAGGCCCCCTTGTGAGGGCACGCCGACCTGAGCGGTGCGTTGGGCTGATGCAGCAACCTCACGGCAGGAAGCGGGTGCACCCCTTTGCCATATGAGAGGCCCCGGTTCGCTTCCCGGCTCCTCTTTGTGAGGGCAGGCTGGCTCCCGCGGCGCCGTGGGCTGATGCGGCAAGACCTCACAGCAAGGGGGAGATAGGCAGACACGGAGAGGACACGCAGCGAATGGACACAGCAGCACAAGCAGCAAGCGGGGGATAAATAAAATAAAATGAATAAATCTTTAAAAAAAAAAAAAACCTATTACAACACTAGTGATCAAACAAGTGTGGTAATGGCAGAAGGACAGACATATAGACCAATGGAATAGAACTGACAGTGCAGAAGTAAATGCACACATCTTTGGCCAATTGATTTATTTTTTTCTTTTTTATTTTTTTCTTTTTCTATGGCCAACTGATTTTTGACAAGGGAGCCAAGTTACTCAAAGGGAAAAGAGCAGTCTCTTCAACAAATGGTGTCAGGAAACTAGATATCCTCATGCAAAAAGATGAAAGTGCATCTCTACCTCACACCATAATCAAAAATTAACTCAAAATGGATCAACAACCTAAATATAAAAAGAGAAAACTATAAAAACTCTTAGAAGAAAATATAGGGAAATATCTTCAGGACCTCACATTAGGTAATGGATTCTTAGACTATGTACCCAAAACAGGAATAAAAAAAGGAAATATATATATAAATAGAACATCAATTTAAAACTTTGTGCATCAAAGGACTTTATTATGAAAGTAAAATGACAACCTACATAATGGGAGAAAACATTTGGGAACCTCTATCTGGTAAAGTTTTAATATCCAGAATATATAAAGTCCTACAATGCAACAACAAAAAGACAAACAACCCAATTTTTAAATGAGCAAAAGACTTGAATAGACATTTATCCAAAGAAGGTATACAAATGGTCAACAAGCACATGAAAAAATGCTCTACATCATTAGACATTAGAAAATATAAATCCAAACCACAATGAGATACTACCTCACACACACTAGAATGGTTATTATTTTTTAAAAATGGAAAATAACAAGTGCTGGCAAGGATACAGAGAAATAGGAACCCTCGTATTTGTTGGTGGGAATATAAAATGGTAAAGCTGCTGTGGTAAAGTTTGGGAGTTCCTCAAAAAGTAAGTCATAAAACTACTATATGACCCCACAATCCCACTTCTAGTTATATATCCAAAAGAATTTAAAGCAGAGACTCAGACAAATATTTGTACACCAAAGTTCATAGCAGCATTATTCATAATAGCCAAAATGTGGACCAAAATATCTATCAGCAGATGAATGGATAAACAAAATGTATACATTAAATGGAATATTATTCAACCCTAGAAAGAATGAAGATCTCTTACATGCTACCACATGAATGAACCATGAGACATCATTTTGAGCGAAGTGAGACACAAAAGGACAGATATTGTATGATTCCAATAAGTGAAATAGCTATAATATACATATTATTCATAGAGACAAAGTAGACTACAGTTTATGAGGGGGGACAGTAAGGGGAATGGGAACTTAATGCATAATGGGTGTGGGGTTTCTATTTGGGAAGGTTCTGGTAATGGATGGTGGTGAGTGTGGTGCAAAATTGTGAATGTGATTAATCCCAGGTTGGCCTGGGAGTGGTTATGATGGAAAAGTTACATTGTATATATGTTTCCACAATTTAAAAATATAGCAACTAAAGAGATAATGATAATTAAATGCAATGCATGATCCTAGACTGTATCTAATAATGGAGGAGAAAATTCCCAAAAGAACATCATTTGGACATATAAAAATTGGAATATAGACTGTATGCTTTATATCAATGTTAAATTTCTTGAAATTCATAATCACACTGAAGGTGGTTACACAAGTGAATATCATTGTTCTTGGGATATGTACATGGAAGTATTAAGTTTTCAAAGAGAATGCTATCTACAATCTATTCTCGAAGGTTTGAAATAGAGAAAGAAAGAGACAGAATGAAATGGCAAATGTGGCAAATGTTAAAAGTTGGTGGATCTGGATATCTGGGTGGGAGGTATGTTGGAAATCTATGTATGGATCTTGTATCATTTTTGCAGCTGTCCTGTAAGCTTGAAATTATTTCAAAATAAAAATTTTAAGAATGAAAAAAAATACATGCAGCTGCATTCCACTCAACAAGAACTACTGAATTAGAATCTCCTGATGTGGGGTCATAGATAAGTGAATTTTGGAAAATCTCCCCCGGTGATTATAATGGACAGCCCTAGTTAAGAACCACTGATACTAAAATCTATGAGAGAAAGAAAGACTCACTTAGAAAGATAACATCATAAAATAT
The DNA here is from genome assembly GCA_029593785.1 of Cabassous unicinctus. Taxonomy (NCBI): domain Eukaryota; kingdom Metazoa; phylum Chordata; class Mammalia; order Cingulata; family Chlamyphoridae; genus Cabassous; species Cabassous unicinctus. The sequence goes on from JAQZBX010035556.1 coordinate 16,961, forward strand.
TTAAGCCCCAAAAGGCACACAATAGGTTAGAATTATGAAATTTGGTTCTAGAGAAAACTTCATCATGTATCATTTGACAAACAAAGCCATTTACCCAAAAGTCTACAAAAGTAAAAATGTTACTGTGTCATGTATTAATGCAATTAGGATCATTAAGGACCTAGAGAAGGTATCATTTATGGAGTGTGTGATGGCTTTTGATGTGGCAACTTGACTTAGCGGAACTACATTTCCCAGAATTCCTGTTTTTTGTGTGTTTTCAGTTAGAGAGGGCTGCAAGGGATATCTTCTTGTGAGAGTTGGAGGACGAAGAGAGACTGCGGCCATTTTTTAGCATACACAAGTTTTCTCCCAGTTCTTCAATCAAACATGAATCTACGTACTGTTGTGAATGAATTTTACAGAGGTGATTAAAGCCCCTAATCAGCTGACTTTATGTTCATCAAAAAGGAGACTATCCCAGGTGAGTTGGAAGCTGGAGTCTAGGGCCATGAAAGAGGGCTTAGCCCTTCCCTGAGGAAAACAGTCCGGCTTTCTTGTGTTCTTGCCTCTTCCTGACTGCCTGCCCTATGTACTTTGGACCTGCTTAATCAGCCCCCACAATTGCATAAGCCAATTCCTTGTAATAAATCTCTACTTATTTATTTCTGCTTCCCTGGTTGCACCCTGACTACTACAGAGTGGCTGAGAGAACTGGGAATATTTAGCCCGAAAAGGTAAAATTGAAGCATAACGTGATGGTTATCCTCAAATATCAGAAAGGCTGTCTTGTGAAGGAAGGACGACTTGTAGACCAAGGGCTAATGGTAGCATTAAAAGGAGGCAGATGTGGACCCAATGAAAGAAAGAACTTTCTAACAGAGTGGCACAGCGCGTGTGATTAGTGGAGAAACTTGGGAGCACTGCTGGAAAGGAGATATCTGCCTTGGTCAAGGTTAGCACTGGATAATCTTTGAATTTCTTTCCAAGTCAGGAAAGCTGTGATACTAAAATTTCTTGAAAAACACAAACAACTCAAGAGAACTTCACTGAAATAAACAATTGATGGTAGAAACAACATGACTGATGGTAGAAACAACATGACTGAGGACTCCTTGGAATTCTTCTGGTCTGGGTGGGTTTGAGGTAGGAATTCCATTGTCAAAAAGTCTTCTATCTTATTAGAATGCCTCCAAAAGAAGACTCTACAACTTCTCTTTTTAAGATGAAACTCCCTCTGGTAAGAGTTACATATTAATCCTTTGTTAACTCTTTATTGAAAATTATCTCATGATTTGGCATTCTTCCATTACATAAGCTGGAAAAATGTTGCTGAGGAAATGGAAAATTTCCTGAGAGTCTAAGAGACAGATTTAGAGTTAGGTCAGCATCTCTGGTGGGGGAGTCTAACATTTGGGAGCACCTTGTACAGTCAGAGATGCCTGGCTTTTTTCAGCATAAATTATGATGGAGACAGGCTTTCCTCTTTGCAACTGGGTAGCAGCATATTTACTGAATCCAATGGGAATGGATTTAGCTAATTACCCCCTGCCTCAAGCCAGACAATTCTCTTTTCAGGATTTCATAATGCTGGACCTGGAAAGCTGGTCTGAAATGATGAAGAGTCCACTCTGCTGTAAAGACAGGTTGCAATGTCAGAAACATCTCCACAGCAGCTCCTCTGGCTGGAATCTATGTTTGTAAAAAGATTTAGGAGATTTGAAAGTACAAGATAATGGCCAAATGCCAGTACTAACTCTTTTGGATCAAGGCATCTGCAAGTACAAGCCATTTTCTTTTCTTTCCCCGTTTGATGGAAGAGAGAACCCAGTAGAAAAGGAGCCATAACTTATTCTCAGTCCACAATAAATATGAAATCATACTAAAACGAGCATCTCCCTTAAGCACTCTCTGATTATTTCCCCCACCTCTTCCAAATAATATTTAGAAACAAGATGATTTTCCTTTTTTAAAAAATGCTTCCACAGTCCTTCCCAGGTCTTCTTTTTGGATACTGGTCAGAAGATAACAAGGTCAAACTTCTAAAGAAATGGTGAACTCCTTTACCTTCTGATTTTTGTGGTTTGTCCAGACAGCATTGTTTTTCTTATCACTAATGCCAGAATGTTTGATAATTTTAACTTAAGGCACACCTCTCTCTTTATAGGCTCAAAGAATTGGTTATTCTTTCCATAAAATTCAAATAACTACCTCAAGTAGAAAAGAGAAGCCTTCAAAGGCAAGGATGCAAGAGACTGACCTGCTGAGAATGGAAACCTTGAAAAAGGTTTGACAGGAACTTTATGAAAGAAAGATTTGTAAACGTTCTTGGACTTGATGTCTCAGGTTTGGACTGAGACCAAAAGCTTAATGATCATGAGTTCTGCAGTAATGCATGGGATTCTTCAGATTTGGGCTCTGAGAAGGTTGTTTTTCCCTGAAAAGCATTGATTAGAACATTAAAAAATACTGGCTCCCCATAGGCTCTAGCTAAATTAATGTGAACATCTCTCAACCAATACAATTCCTACAAGAGTATGGGAGTCACTATCAGGACACATTGATCTCCCGTTTATAGGGACATGCTTTTGGTTGCACTAATTGTGAATATGCTAAAAACCAAAATGATCATTTCTTCATTAAAAATATAGTTCCTTTAGGAAAAAACATCCGTTTATTACTTCTACCAGTATTTATTTGTTCAGTAGTCATTTATTCAGCCCCAGCTCTGTGCCAGTCATAGTGCCAGGAGTTGGAATGTGTTTTCACTACAGAAAATTCTAACAGATGAAGGTTGGAAGCCAAATTCCCAGGGTTAGTATTGCACCAGTTCTGGAGAACATATACTTAAATTTTAGTTACAACTCCCAGTCTGCACTAATTTACCCAATTATAATTGTAAGTGTACCCAATTTTAAGAAAACAGAAATGAAATTTACACAGTGATTGTACTGTTAAAATAAGCTATTTACACTCCAATTTAAAAATTATTGGAGACTGGAGGAGAAGAAAAGGAGTCCACAGCCAGACTTTGGCCTTAAACTCACATCACCATAGTTGCAATCCCAAGGTCAGGGAACTGCTGACAACTTTTACTTCCACTGCCAATATCACAGCTGCCTCTCATGTGCAAATCTGGTGACGGAACAGTGAAACATGAGTCTGGCTCCTGCAAAAACTCATGCCTGCCATAAAACAACATCCACATTTCTTGAGAGTGCATCTTACTGGCAGGACATAAAATGCATCCAGTACCCAGCAGTAAGTGAACCTGGGGAATTTAATTTTTATCCTTTCCAGCCACTGCAATGTTTGAGGAACACAAAGGGTGGTAAAATGGATAACAAATCCCAATATATTATATTTTACCCATCCTCCATTTCAAAATGGTTCATAATTTGATAAAACTATTTAGATGCCATGAACATTTTGGCATGCAGTAGGAAAGGATGATATTGATATTTAAGTAATATTCCTCCCGCATGACCTCCACTCCATTCTTGACCCTTACTCAATTTCTAACTCTTAGCTCTTTCCTAACCCTTTCCCCATTCCTGACCCTCACCCCATTTATGACCTTCACTTCTTCCTTGATCACATCTTTACTCGACCCCTAAACATTCATCTGTTTTATGAACTTCACCCCAACCCTTTCCTTCAACCTTTCCCTGAGTCTCACTCCATTCCCATCACTCCACCCACCATCATTCTATGCTTGACTCCTTGACAACAACTCTCTTCTAGCTCTTCAGGGTATTGGTCCTTTTTAAAAATATCAAGCATCATCTTCATATTTTGGAAAGGGCATTTGGCCTGGGAATGACCAAACATATACTCCACTTACATCTTTGACTTTGTAGTGACACAAGAATGGATGGATGGATGGATAGCTAGGTGGATGGACGAACAGACGGTTAGAAGTTATTCACATAGTAGGAATCCCTACAGCAGCATTCTGGGCAGGTTGTTCCTCTAGGAGACCATTGTATTTCCTGCTTCCTAGCTTTCCAAAGCTGCCTTGGTTTATGCTCCAATTTCTGAGCCTAGTCTACAACATTCCGCCAATTTGGTGAGCCCGTAAGACCTTTACAGCATATTTCTTTTCTGCTTAAGATGGCCTGAGCTGGTTTCTCTTGCTTGCAACCAAGAACACTGAATGAAACAGAAACTGACACCAGAGGATCAGCTGTAGGCAACAGACACAAAAGGAAATGTGAAGAATCTGGGGGTTGTTATATAGATTAACCAGGTCCAAGTATAGTCAAAGTATCACTAATACCCAAAAGATGGGAATCTGGAAGTTCATGTCATATAGTAACAAATCATCTAATTAAATTATTACCTGTGGTCATCTGGAATAACATGCCCATGGGAACAAAGTTTTTGTTACTGCCTTGCTGATTGCAAATAAGAGTATAAAATATGTGAGAAATTCAGAGATTTTGGGACAGAGTAGCTACTTCTAACTTCAAAGAACATGAAGATCTTTTAGAAAACAAAATGATAAGCTCAAATCCTTGACTTGTTCACTCAAGACATAATCCGAACCAAGGGACTTAATTCTTCTGGCTTCAGGGCTGAGATAGTCAGTGTGGCAGTTTGATATTGTTTATGAATTCTAAAAATAGATTTATTGGATTATGTTTGTAAACTGGTCTGTTCCTCTGGGCATATTAGATTATATTGGATTCAGAGGTTTCACTTTTACTTGATTAAATAATGATTAAGGCTTTGATTGGGCCACATCAATAGGATGTTGTGTCCCCGCCCCCTTGGTGGGTGGGGACTCACAGAGAAAACGACAAGGCAGAGGAGACAGTTGGAGTTTTTGATCCTGGATCCTGGGTAGTAACACACAAGGAAGCAGATACATGAGGAAGGAGAGAAAGCTCCATTAGACACAGCAGAGGCCCCGGGAAGAGAGACAAGCCATTTGCCTGACAGTTTACAGCTAGCCTTGTGGAGACAGCAGAGCAGCTGAACCCAGAGAGAAATGAGCCCCAGAAGAGAGGCAAGACTTGTCCCAGCTTGTGGCTGAGATTGGAAGAAGCTGGGACCATGGAGCCTTGGGAGGAGGAGGAAGACTGAACCTTGCAGACATCAGCAGCCAACAGACTTTGGTGAGAGAAGTAACTTATGCTTTATGGCCTGGTAACTGTAAGTTTCTATCCAAATAAATACCCTTTATGAAACCAACTGATTTCTGGTATTTTGCATCAGCACCCCTTTTGGCTGATTAATACAGTTGGAAAGCAAAATTTGGTCCTACTGGTTCCTGTTTTGCAACTTCAGTTGGACATAATGCTATATTTGGACACTTTTATGAAGGTTGGAGGAGAAATCAGTAAAGAGTGACGCCCTGAGAATAAGAATGAGGACATATGAGAAGATCTGGAGAATTTGGCGTCCTTTGTCTTAATTTGCCATTGTTGTTATCACAAATACCACACAATGGGTTGGCTTCAACAATAAATCAATACTTTTGACCGAGGAATTAACTTTACAGTGAAAAAAAGATCCATAATAAGCTTTTCCACCATGCGATTCACAGTTTTTATCATGTACCCATCACCAGTCTGAAGCTGCTGGTTTTCAAAAATGTAGGAATGGCCTTTTAAAGATTCAGTCAGACTTCCAGGAAGATAGAGGATTAGGAAGACACAGGACTCATTTTCTCCCAGAAAAATAGCTAAAGGACAGGCAGAAATGGCCTGAAAAAATGTTTTCGGGATTAGGGCACCAGGGGAAGGCTGGGCACCACCCAGAAGAGAGAAGAACAAGGGAAAGAATCTCAATGGGAAAACTGTATGAGTAAAGGCTGCAGCTGCAGCTGCAGCTGCCGGTGCCCATCCTCCCACCCTTGGAGCAGACAGCTTTGAATTCTTCAGCCTCTGACCAGTGGCTAGGGACAAAGGGGGCCACAGGGGTCCACCTCCCCAGAAAAGGGTCTAGAGAGGGATGCAGCCTAAGGCTAATTCAGCTTTTGGCCAACAAATTTGGTCTGCTACATCCCCCAAGCCCTCACAGGCTGGATTTGGCCGTGCCATTGTTTGCCTTTGGAGTTGGCAGGGGATGAAAGAGATGCAACTCTCACAAATACCCTCCGTACTGACCAGGACTGGTTGTTGAGGACACAGAGGGGAGTGGAATTATTTCCTACCTGGGGAAAAGGGAAGGGGCTGCTGGCAAAGGTTGGAGATCAGCCTCAGAGAAAGTTTGATTTGTGAGGCTCGGAATAGTCTTGAGGCAAGATTCTCTATCACATTGTTGTGGTTGGTGTTGCAGTGTACACATTCCAACCAGGGTTTGAGCTGAGAGGGCTGCCGAAGAGTGCCACCTGTTGGCAGATCAAGGAAATGCACGTGAGGAAATTAAAAGTAAATAAAGAGGGCTTTTTCAGGCCTTTACAGCCTCCCTGCCCAAGGCCATTGCAAGTGTGTCTACAACCCATTAATGGATCCATGGCCTGGATTTGAGCAATTAACAGGGATAGTCTTAAAGAACTGGAAAACATTGAACCAAGAATCAAAGAATGGCAGTAACACACAGCTTCCTGCCACAGGAAGTTCAGAGAAACTGAGAATCAGAATAAACTCACCATCATAATCAGATGCCTAGACATCAGCAAAAAATTACAAGCCATACTAAGAAAATGGAAGATATGGCCCAAGAAAAGGAACAAATCAAAGGTCCAGATGAGACACAGGATTTGAGACAACTCATCAACAAGATTCATACAAATCTGCTAAGTCAAACCAATGAGTTGAAAGACAATATGGCTAAAGATATAAAGGTCATAAAGAGGACACAGGTTAAGCACAAACAAGAATTTGAGAACCTGAATAGAAAAATAAAGAGCTTATGGGATAAAAGACACAATAGGTGAGATAAAAAACACATTAGAAGAATAAAACAGCAGACTCTAAATGATAGAAGAAAGAATAAGTGATGCAGAAGACAGAACAGCTGAAATTGAAGAGAGAGAAGAAAAGAGAGAGTAAAGAAAGGGGGAGAAATTGAGCAGGGACTCAAGGAGTTGAATGATAGCACAAAGCACAACAACATATGTGTCATGGGATTTCTAGAAGAAGAAGAAAAGAGAAAAGGGCCAGAAAGAGTATTTGAGTAAATAATGGCTGAAAATTTCCCAACTGCCATGAAAGACATGAATTTACATATCTAAGAAGCATAGCATACCCAAATCAGAATAAATCCAAATTGACCTACTCCATGACACATACTACTCAGAATGTCAAACACCAAAAATAAGGAGAAATTTCTGAGAGCAGCAAGGGAAAAGCAAATCATCACATACAAGGGATACCCAGTAAGATTAACTGTAGATTTCTCATCAGAAACCATGGAAGTGAGAAGACAGTATTATGATATAATTAGGAGACTGAAAGAGAAAAATTGCCAGCCAAGAATTCTTTATCCAGTATAATTGTCCTTAAAATATGAAGGTGAGTTTAAAAATTCAAAAAAAAACAGAAACTAAGAGAATTCATAGACGAATCCAGCTTTTCAGGAAGCATTAAAAAAATACATACATGGAGAGGAAAAAAAAAAAAAAATTTATATGTATCCA
>JAQZBX010035557.1:0-24526 GCA_029593785.1 Cabassous unicinctus
GTCACTCAGGTCATATGGGAACCCTTGAATAATAGGGAAGAACATTCTTTGCCAGAAGGTAGAAACAACCCCCAAGATCCCAGAACCACAACCCCCTGAATTCTCCTGCTATACATTTGGCAGAGGTTGAATGGCAGCATGCACAGAGAAAACATATTTTGTCTTGTAGATCCAATTTTCCCTGCCCAAAATTCTTAGTTTGGATACAAAGATCATACGGTATCTGACATATGGTTGGTTTAGGAATTTTTGTTTTCCTCAATAATCTGATTAGATTTACATATCATCCATTTGATCACGTACTATAATCAATTGTAAAGTAAATATTTGACAAAATCAAAAAACCTTACATACACAAATTAAATGGGCTGTGAATAAGACTTGGAAACAGATACATAGATTCATTCTGAAGTTTCCTCTTTCAGGGTTCCTTCAATTCTTGATGTCTCCTAGGGAAATCAGCTTGACTATGCAATCTAATGTGACATTTCTCTATGGTTTGTGTTGGTGGCTCCATAAATGTCAGGGTGTGTGAAAGTGCCGGAGAGTCTTGGCAGGTGTAAAGTAGTCTCCATGGTACTTATCAGGACAGGTCCAGTGAGTGTTTTGATCAGTTTGATTTCACTGTGGTCTTATAGATCTAGTCATTATTTCATTTCCCCAGAATTTTACCCTTCATAAGACCTGGTTTAAATTTTTATTCATCCAAATTTGACCTGATTTAAATCTTTTATTTACCTAAAGCTCCTAAAGATAGATAATCCTTAATTATTATCGCAAAGGCTTCATTTTCTTAGTTTCATGAACAATATGCTTTTGCATTTGTTCCAAAATGTATCAGATTATCTCTACATGGCAGCAGGCTCATGTAAAGTGTTTAAGTTGGTGGGTTTGTTTTTCATTTATTATTGTTTTTAAAATTACAAAAGTAATTTTACTATGTTGATACTACAGAAAATACTGCACTAAACAGCCTTGTACACACATTTTTGTACTTATGTATCTGTAGGACACATTCTTCAAAGTTGAATTGCTAGGTCAGATGGTAAATGTATTTTTAATTCTGACTGATATTTCCAGATTGCCTTCCAAAGGAGTTGTACCAATTTATATCCTCATGAACAAGTGTATAAGAGTGCCTACTCCCACTGATCCTCTCTAATAGAGTATTCTAAAAAAACTTAGACCTTTTCAAATTAGTAAGTGACAAATGATCTCTCGTGATCTAGTATGCATTTGAAAAAAATAGTATTTTCATTGTGGTTTAGTATGTATTTCTTCAGAAAAGAAAATCATAGTGTCGTATTCATAACTTTTGCCATTCAGAAATATTAAACCTTTGTATTAGAAAATCTGCCAATCTTTTCTTTCATAGTTTCTGGGTTTCATGTCTTGATCTGGAAGATCTTTCCCTTTCTTCAAATACTAAAGAAATTCTATATTTTCTTCTACTATTTTATACTTTTCACTTTAACATTTAGATCTTTAATACATCTGGAATTTATTTCTATATATTGCATGAGATAGAAATCTAACTTTATTTTTTCCAGATGGATCACAAAATTTCCCATCATTTATTAAATTGGTCAGCCTTTCCTCACTAGTTAGACATGCCACTTTAATCATATTCAAAGTAGATAAGTTTTTTAAAAAAACAACAACAAAGATTAAAAACTATAAATGAAATGAATTACAGTAAAGGACAAAGACATGAAAAGCAGGCAAAAAACAGACATTAAGATAAAGTTGTGTATAAACTATTTAATATATATATAAAAGACAAAGGTCAATAGGAAAATAGCACAATTATAAATAATTCAGAGAAAATATTTTCTACAATATTCTAACAAGAAAGATTCAGAATATGAGCAGCCATAAAAGATAAACATAAAAAACGGTGAGAGTTGATTATTCAAACATTGTTTAGCATTATTTCCATCACATGGAAAGTTACTTGAAGGCTTGAAGCTGTAAACATCCTGCAGCTGCCTGATTTAACCCCAAATCAGATGGTTCCAAGAGCAGATTGAATCAGAATGTCCACTAAGTAAAAAGCAGAGTCTGAAATTAGGGGAAAAAAGCAACAACCTCTTCTTTTCTTGTAATTCAAGTCTGTTTGATTTTTCACTTGCATCACAAAGGCTTTGCACTATATTTCAACATCTCGCTTTCCTGGCATTGGAGCAGAGCAAAGGTGAACAGAGACCTGGACTTTTGCAATTCTTTCTCTCTTTTAACAGGAGAATTGGTTTGTCATTGAGATTAAATGTCAAAAATAAGTCAATGCTCAACTCTGAAATGTGGGGCAGAGAGGGGAGATTCCTAAATCATGTGCACTTACAATGCATGCCTGCCCAGAGCTTTGAAAAGTTTCTATTAAATAACAAGTTAATAATTAATGTTACAATAGTGAATCCTGATATTTCTTGGCTATATATCTGCTAGAGGTTAGCAGAATTACAATGGAACCAATGAGTAAATTGTGTAATAATCTTCATTTTGGAAGATCAGAAAGAATGTTATGGGTCAATACAAATTTTTATTTTCTTATAATCAATTCCAGCTTAAATAAAAATGAACAGAATAATAAAAAACAAAGACAGTTTACTAATCTTACCATTGATAATATGGAAAGACTGGCAAAAAGTATAACAAAATTCAGTTGCAAATTCTAAGTTCACTGCTATAGGTAGTAGGGCTACTGCTTCAGCTAAGCATTAGCATTTATCAAAAGGTTGGGGTCTGTTATTGTTTGGGTTGGTTTGATTTGGTTTGTTCTTTTTCTTCTCGTAGCAGCCCTTGGAATGCCTATACCAGAATTCCAAGGAGCTATATGGAGTAGAATGTTCTATCAACCCCAAAAGGGCTGAGATGGTGTGGGAAAAATTCCAGAGCATATTTCACAATCCCTCCCAGCCCACTACTGTCTAGTCATGAAGGAATTTTTTATTTAGATCTATCTAAATTTTTACTCGTTCTGCAAAGAAGGAAGGCGGGCAGTGGCGGGGAGGACTTGTTCCTTCCTCTCATTTTCTACAAACGTTGAGATGTTTGTGATCAAGTCATGCCTTCTAAGTAAGACTCATCCAGTAAGGGCAGACCAACCCAACGAGATATTTATTAGGTGTGTTTCTACACACCATCATCCAAACATGTATACGGTGTTTTCTAACAAGTAGAATGATGTGTTTCTGAAAAGAACATTTAATTGAGCTTTAATCAAGTGATTAAATAACATCACCACCAACAATCACACAAGAGCCACTTTCATTGATCATTGGGAGGCTGGGCTGTGTGTCTGTGGAGATGGTAGAGGTAGGGCCTGTATTGCATTATACAGATGATCTGAGTCAGTTATCTTGTTACAAATAAAGTATAATCAAGTACACAGGATGCCAACACACGGAAGGTGACACATGTTCTAGCCACATTATAGCAAACACTTGGATGTTTTCAAACATTACACTGTTACAGCCATCTACAATGAAAACATACAAGTAACTAAATAAATGTTTAGCTTTTCATCAGAGGTCCTATAGATACAACCTTGAATTAGGGGTATTTAAAACCAACTAAACAAATATAGATTTTTCTGTCTACTATAAAAGCAGCCTATTGAAGGAAGTAGGAGTACTGGCAGTTAGGACAACAAATGCTGCCCTTAACAGATTTTCCTGGAAAATCTTGCAGAGCGTGTGTATTTTTGCCACTGTTAGTTGCTGAGATGGTCCTGGGTACTCTTGCTTTCCTGCCACCCTAAAGCTAGTATTTGGACAGGCTTTCTATTTCCCAAGCCTCGGGAAAAGTGCTAATTACAAAATACTTTAAACACTAGAAACTCATTCACGAAGCCAAGCCAAGTTTCAGATTTGGAAGCATTTAAAAATATCTTTGCAAAACCATACTACTTTATACTTTATTTTTAGAGGCTCAATGTTTGTTTTGCTGGAAGAAAAAAATTAAAACATGAAAAGTATGCCATGAGCAAATCTGCAATAATAAGTAGCACATACATGCTGTGGAAGAAAACATTCAATATAAAATAGTCAACATAAAAACAGATTCTGCTGAAGCATTTTTATAAATAGCAGTTATTATTTTGCTTTCAAATGCTAAGCATTTTAAATAGTATGCCCTTACACGTTGTCAAGTTCTTTACCTCATATAAATATAATTTTCTGATTTTAACTTTCATTAAGTTATTAGGGAAAATTATAATTGTATTCCATTAGTTTCATGTATAATTTTGCAGTCATTATATTGTTTAAATTTTAAAAATAAGAAGTAAAAGAAATAGAAATATATATGATGATAGGTACTGCAGAAGATATTGATTGGGATATATGTATTTCTTTGTATAAAAACAGATTTGTCTAAGAAACTTTTCATCAAATGTTTTGAGCAGACATAACCTCATAACAGATTTAGTTGTCTATAGGTCACATCCAACTTATGGCCATACCCTGCCTTATTTTTAATGTCCCTTTGAAGTCCTGTACATGATAACAAAGGAAGAATTATGCTTTGAACCCTAACAGAACAGTTTAGTAACTGTTTGCCCTATATGATTACTGCTATAATGCTGAGTGCATTTTCATACTCTATCTTTAACAGTGCAAATCATTTTAAAAGGTTCTGAACCACCTCCATCTGGATATAGAGACATATAAAAGGAAAGTATGGCTCTTTCTATACTGGGGAAATGAAGTCTTAATGCAGGGGAATAAAGTGAATTTCCTGATTTCCACAATACTGTGGCATATTCTAGTCCCCCACCACTAATCAAGGGTGGTTGGCCATGGTTAGAGCTGATATCCTCCATCACCAAGATGCTCCCTGAGACCAAAGGCCATCTCCAGTGGTAGCAGTTGAGAGAAGCTATGGCTATGTTCGCTACTCCTGGCACACACAAGTAATCATGAGGAGGACACTTAAAAAGCCCTGAAACACCTCTAATCACTGCTTTGGAGCCTCTCTTCATCAACCCACACAATTCAACTCTGCAATACAGAAAATGGTAAAGTGGGATTAAGAAAACACTGACAAATACCGCAAATCGTGTTCAGAGTGGAAATTGTGACTTTTCTAGCATTTTACCAGAATTTCTTGCTTTGCAATCAGTATACGTAACCAAAATGGCTTGCTGTGAATTTTGCAATGCCCAAGCCAAAAGCAATAAAATTTCTGTACGAGCAGATGCGCCATGACAGAATACTACGTAAGTCCAGAAAAATTATTTTCCTGGGAAGGCCTGTGCAGCGATGAATAGGACTGTCTATGATATGGAAGCTGGGCAGAGGTTTTCACTGCTTCCAGCCCACAGTGAGGTAATTTTAAAAGCACTTTTCCCTTCATTTGTTCTGCATTCACTGAATGTATATTTTTTATGTCAGAGGGACATTGCAGAAAAGATCAGATGAGATAGTCTAACAATGGAGCCAAAGTTCAAAGCTTCCGTATTTTCAGTTAATAGCCACGACACTGTTTGTCTGCACTAAATCTTTTGAGGGCATGTCACTGTAACCCTGTCCATAGCTTTTCAAACAGTTCAACACAAACAAATCGCTCAGTTGCTGAACAGCTGTAACATCTGATACCATCACACTGAAGTTGTAGCTATAGCCACTAAGAAAGTTCCTTCCATTCATTCAGTTGAAAAAAGAAAATTCCTCAGCTTTGGTTTTAAGATCGCTTTTTATGTTATTCTTTTGAAAATTATTATATGCCAAGGTTGAAAAAAGAAAAGAAAAGGAGATCCTGTCTGTAAGAAGAACCAGAAAGTCGAATGTTCTAGAATGCACATGGCTGTGAATAAATAATTATGGATCGGGGAGGCAGCTACCTGAAGCGAGTGGTAAGGGCCGCAACGGAACAGATGAGTCCACCTCAGACGCACTCACCCAGCGCTGGGTTGAGGGCACACTTTCTGCTGGCCGGTTTAGTCTGTTGTTCTCCCCCTTCCGGCCTTCTGAGAGATTTCGCAAAGAAGCGCGCACTCCCAAGGCCAACACTGCCAAGCGATAGAGTTGTAACACCACCACGAGGAAATTCTTCGCAGCAAAGAACACCAGCATCTGGTTTATCACTTTAAAGTGGGTCATCAGTATGAGACGCACGACAAGGAAGGGACCATCCTGTATGAAGACGCTGATGCCAATGTTCCACAGATCAGCACTGTATTGGCAAAAGAACAGGCCTGGGAAGCCCCTCGCTGTCCCAGAGGAGGGGCACACGACATACTGTACTGCAAACACAAGACGGACCAGTTAAAAATGTCTCTTTGAAATGTAGAAACCTAAGATACAATGACATGGGGACATGTCATTAACAAGGGCACTCTGCCAGGAAATGATTGAGAATGACTTTGTAATTTAATTCTGGGTGGAATAAGTGAAACCAGCTGCAATTTAACATTCTTGGTCATTTTATATTCAAAATTGGTAATCTGTCATAACTCCAATAAAACATATCAAAGAAAGCCAGTCCTCTAGTTTCCATGCATGTAAAAAAAAAATTCCCATAGCATCATCTAGTTCTCACATTGGGAGAAAACACAATTAAATGGACTAGAGAGAACAACGAATAAAGGAAATTGCCACGTCTGTCCTTGGGTCTGCAGTGTAGGCAGACAGCCCAGCAGCTTGCTCAAGGCCCAAACTCAGGAAGCTCTCCTGGCTCTCCCGTTTTCTAGCAGTGAGATGCTGGCCACGTCACTTAACCTTTCAGGGCCGCAGTTTCCTCATTTGAAAGCTGGGATAAAAATAGTATTTTGAGGAGAGGGGTATGCAATACTGGCTCATTTTGTTTCTATGGGGTTGGGTTTCATTAGAGTAACCTTCCTGGCTTCTCTCTGCTTCCTCCCTCCATCTTTCCATTGTGATAATGAGTGACTTACCTGACTAATAGGTTCAGGGGATGGAAGAGAGTGCATGTGCCTCAGTCCCTTCGGGATCCTTCCTACAGGGCCAACCTATTTTACTGGTTGGCTCCTTCGGCCATGTGTGTAAATCGTGTTGTAAAAAGTCAAGTGCTTGTATTCAAATTCAAACTTAATTCATGTTAAACATATTTTTCTAATTGTGAGAGAAAAAAATTCAAAATAAATGCCATTGTTCTTTTATTTTGTCCTAATTCCTTCACAGTTTACAAGAAAGACTGGATATAATTACTGATTTTCCATTTGAACAAAGGGAGGTCCAATCAACAGATGAACCTTTTTTAAAAATTTCTGAAATGTAAAATTAATTAAGGGTCAAGGGCAGAAAATAATCCATTTATAATAATGAAGCCTTTCATTTGGAGTTTTCAAACAAAGAACTCCTTCTACTTGAGCCTGCAAATATTCTGAAGCTGCTTTGATATGGGTGAATATAATGTATTGTTTGTTGAAAAATACAATAGTGATTTAGTAAGAAGTAACATTTGGTCTTTCTTTTTCAAACAGCTGCATAACATTATCACCCCTGAAAGTTTACAAAATTGTTTTCTCAAGTAAAAATTTTCTTAGCAAGGCTATAAGCCACAAAATATGGGAGGAGGGTGAGGATCAGCAGAATAAATGCCAAAAGAAAAAACAACCTAAGGGCTTCCAGAGGATCCCTTAAGGGTGTTACTAGACATCTGAAGTGATGGCACCTAATGTATTGTCAGCAGACACCAGTGTAGAATCCCTTCTAGGGCACACTAGGACAAAATCCGTGCATGCATGTGTGTGTGTGTGTGTGTGTGAGAGAGAGAGAGAGAGATAGTAATAATAGTTAATCACTAATTAGGTTGTTGGTATTTCCAAAAAACTGCCAACTAAACTAGTGATGATTGTGTTTGCAGAAAATGGATGCTAGGGTAAAGTAGCCTCTGAGACCTATGGGCTTATCAATGTGAACCAAAAAGAAACAGAACAGAAAAAAAAAAAAAAAAAGCATCCCTGTCCTAAAGATTAATTCTAATTCAGAGGCCATCAGGTTAGGGTGCCATAAAAAAGAAGTCCACCCTGAGGAAAATGTAATTATTGAATTCTAGAATTTCTTCAGAGTAAGGTGGCATCCAGGAGAATTCCAAATCAAAATTCCAGGGGTCTTAGAAGTTATGGATGACTCCAGATCAATATTGTACCATTGAACTTTCTGCGTTGATAAAAAATGTTCTTTATCTATGATGTCCAATATGGTAGCCATATGCGGCAACTGGCCACTTGAAATGTGGCTAATGTGACAGAGGAATTAATTTTTTTATTACATTTATTTATAAACACTCCATATCTATCAAAAATACACTATCTTTCCCCCACTCCCCCATTCCCCTATCCCATGGTAACCTCTACTCTACTGTCTCTGCAAATTTGGTATTTTTAGACATCTCATATAAGTGACATCATACAATATTTGTCTTTATGTGTCTTGCTTAATTCACTTAGCATACTATTTTCAAGGTTCTTCCATGTTGCAGCCTGTCTCAGAATGTAATTCTTTTTTATTACTGAATAATATTCTACTGTGGGTGTGTACCATATTTTGTTTATCCATTCATTTGTTGGTAGATGCTTGGGTTATTTCCACCTTTTGGCTATTGTGAATAATGGTTCAAGTATCTGTTTGATACCCTGTTTTCACTTCCTTTGGATATATACCTAGAAGTGGAATTGCCAGGTCATATGGTAATTCTATATTTAACTTTCTGAGGAACTTCTGTACTCATTCCACAGTGGCTCTACCATTTTACATCCCTACCAACAATGCACTAGAGTTCCAATTTCTCCGCATCCTCTCCAACACTTGTTATTTTCCATTCTTTTAATAAATACCATCCTTGTAGGTATGAAGTGGTATCTCATTGTGGTTTGATTTGCATTGAATTTTAAAGTTTTATTTAATTTTAAGTAATTAAAATGTAAAGAGCCACATGTGGCCAGTAGCTACCGTATTAGACAATGTAGCTCCACATCGTCACTAGTATGAGATGCCTGGAAAGCAGTTTATTTCTTGTAAAATCTTAGGTGTTTATATTGTTACTAAAGCAAGACCAGGAGGACTCCAAGGACCATTACTAAAAGCTTTATTTTCCAATGGGGCCCTGAAACTATTTTTACTCCCTCTAAGGTTCTAATACCTGGGTCTGACAAAGGAATGAAAAATACCCCTTAAAAAATTAAGAGATAATATTTATTTACCAGCATTTGTGCTAAGCAGTTTCCAAACTGTGTTTCATTTAATCATCACAAAAACCCTCAATCCTAGCTACTGTTATTATCATCCCCACTTTATAGATAAAAATACTAAGGCACAGGTATGCTAACTAGTTTGCAAGAGATTTTACAAATCATCAGTGATGGAACCACTGAAGTAAATATAAACCTGTGCTCTTATCCATTCTCCTTTTTACTCACCATGTACAAGAGTAGATTGACCTGTGGCTTTCCTAAGTTTCAATCTACTTTTCTTCTAAGCCAAATTGGAACTACACTATCACGACAAAACAATAATCCTCTCAACTGCCTCCTTAGCTTCAGTACAGTTTATAATCAAGACTAGTAATTTTCTGTTTCCTTGAGCAAACATCAAGATACTTACCTGCCAGGTCAAGTGGAAACTGCAGCATGCTCCATGTCCATATAACAAGGATGGCATAGACAAGTGCAGGGCTATTCCTACAATGCAGACAAAATTTTAACTTAGTAATAAAAAATTATGATCACATGTAGAAAAGAGTAAGCTTCTCATCCCATATTTGAGTTTATCCCCCCAAAAATCTTTTCTAAGTTGTCAAAAAATCTTGTTGACATAAGAAAGCCATGAAAAATTCATGCATTATCATTATGGAATAGTGAAAAAAAGTAAGTGAGACTTAAAACCCAACTTCCACATGTGCAAACATCTGCCCGAAGTATGGCAAAGCCTCCCGAACCTATATTGCTATCTTTAGTTTTATAAAATCATGGAAATATTATGGGAGAGAAATGTCAGGGAAAAAATTAGATGTGAACAGAGACGTTGCAAGGACTGATTTCCAGAATCAGGTGAAAAAAGTGGTAATTGTTAAAAGATCCCAAGACTCTAATTGAAAATACATCTCAAGAAGTTTAGATGATACTCAAAAATTAAAATCCCAGCATATACTAAAACATTATCTTCAGACAGAGAAAAAAAATCAGGAGATGATTACAATAAAGATTTATACCTGATACTAGGCTTCAAACTCTAGGAAAACAGGACTATGTCTGTTTCATAACCACTATGACTGGTATCTACAGCAGTTTCTGGTAAAAAACAGGCATCAACATGTATCTGTGGAAGGAATGGTTGAATGTCCAAAAGAAGACCACATCCTAGGGCGAATATTCAATTATCATAGGTAGGAGAAGAGTCTTGAAGGCAAAAGACAGAAAGAATAGAGGTTACAGAAATGCAAAAGATAATTTAAAAAATGACTAAAGCCACAGTCACATTTTTTTGAACAAAAATAGAAAGGAAGTTATCAATTTGAGGTGATGATGTAACAAATTTTGTTTCAATCTTTGTCAAGAGTGATCTTCAGATTGGAAAGGGCTAGAGAAGCATGAAGTAAAGGTAACTGAAACCAAACTAAAGGAGATGATTGAATGGGATGTCTTTAAATGCCTCAAGTGTAGAGGTCCTGAAATTCTGAGATAATTTGTAAATGAGACTTATAAGCTATCAAGACCTGTCTTGGAAGTTAATAGTGGAGACAAGGCTGATGATAGAAAAATGAAGTTCAAATTTTTAAATGAAGCAGAAATATTTCTTAAACTACAAAAGGCACATTTACTATTAATCACTAGTCTGATTTATAAGTGATTATTTGAAAGATTTCTAAGAGCCCTTATAGAAGAAGGCAGTTACTATTAAGAATCAGCACCGGTTCCCTAAGAACAAACTATACTCAACAAAGCTTATTTCCTTTTTTAATAAAATCAAGTTAGGATTACCAAGCAGGTAATACTGTATAAAATGATGACAGACATAATGCATTTGGACTTAAACAAGGTTTCTGAAAAAGTTTCCCATAGTGTCCTTATTAAGATTAAGAAGTTTTCTTTTGTATGTACTTTTAGGTGGATTCCACTGTTTAAACGACTATCTCCAAAGGGAGCTCTCTAATGGGTGGCTGCAGGCCTGTGATTCTGTTCTTCTTCACATTTCCATCAGTGACTTGGTGGACAACATTGATGGAGGCAGGTCATATGTGCACAGGACATGGAGCTTGGGTGGAAAACCAATACAATGGGAGACACACTCTGCTTCCCAAAAGATCTTGCCAGGATATAACTGGATGACCTAGAATAGGGTAGAGGAGATAGAGTTTTACAGCAGCAGCCTTGAAAAAAAAAGGCTCAAGGATTTTCCCTTACTTTTATCTAATTATGAGTCCACAGTGTGACATGATTTATGATTTTCCCAAATCAAATGCAATCACAGGCTCCTTCACAAGTATAAAGTCTAGAATTTTAAGTGGAAGTGCCTCAGGAATTTAGACTCTTTGAAATGACAGTGTCGATACAGAGACCTTCAGTAAGTGTCTAAAATTTTAAATAATGTTACCTACAGTTTCTGAGCTTATACTATGTGCCATGCAGTTTTCTAAATGTTTAATTCTAGTATCACACTCAATCCTCGTAACAACTCTTCAAAGTAGTTACAATTATTTTACCAAAGAGGAAACTGAGGCATAAAGTTGAAGTAACTTGTCCAAAGTAATGTGGTTGTAACCATTACATTATTTCCATAAACAAAATGGGAAGTTTTAGACCTGCTCTATTCGACAATGTTCAGAACATATCTGAAATATTGTATGTTATGCTTCATGTTTTAAGAGGAACTTTTAAAAAGTTATTGTATCAAAAGTGAGAGACTAGGTTTGAGAGAGAACTCAGAGCTGTTACATGTGAGCTAATTCAAGAAACTGAAACTTGGAGAAGATTTCTTAAAAAGCTTTATTTCATATATTTAAAGGGCTTTCAAGTGCCATAGGAATTAAACTTATTTATTGTGACTCCAGAGTCCCATTTCGGGTTAAAAGGATTGGCGTTTCACCTGTAAGAATCCAAACTTCATCACAATAGAGGGAAGTACTTTCTAATAATATTACCTCAAAATAAAATGAGTTTACCTTGTGCTTAGTGTATTCTAAACTAGTGAAAATACTCAAGTTGGGGTTGGGCAAAATCTTATAGAGGGTATTTTGGAGGGGATTTTGTGATAGATATAAAATAGATTTTATAATAGATGGTAACGTTCGTAGTTTCTTTTTATCCCAAACTTCAATAATTCTACCAAAAACTCATGGCAGGGAGCAAATGTGGCTGTGAGTGCCTGCTTCCCACATGGGAGGTCCATTGTTCGGTCACCGGTACCTCCTAAAAACAAAAAAAACAAACAACAAGCAAACAAGTGAAAAAAATCAACCCAGAGGGGCCAATGTGGCTCAGTGGTTGAGGGCTGGCTTCCCACATATGAGGTTCTGAGTTCAATCCCGGCCCCAGTACCAAAACAAAACAAAACAGAAAAAAAAACACAACCTTATGTGCAATTTATTTGCAAGGTAGTAGGGAGTAGTGGTAAAGCTTGAGCTCTGACACTGGGTTGTCGGAATTCAAAACCCAGCTCCAGCCCTCACTAGAGAAATAGGATATTTTGACCTAATCCTAGACTGATCACTTACTGACTGCGTGAATATGAACAAGTAATTTAATAACTGTATTTTTCAGTTTCCCCATCCATAAAATGGGGATGATGATAATATCTACTGGATTTTATTTGATAAGTTTATTAAATATGTTATTTTAAAATGTTAAACATATAAAGCTCTTAGAATATCATTTGACACAGGCTTAGTGTGGTGGATTACTACAAATTAGTTCAGTTAGTTATTTTTATTATCATGTAAGCCGAGATTTTTCTTAACTTTTATTGTTTTACTTTCCTCAGCTTATAAAATGGGGTCAAGGATAGCATCTACTTCATAAGGTTAAAGACTAAATAACTTCTTACAACTAAAGCTCTTAGAACTCAGCACACAGCCAGTGATAAATAAATATTATCCAATTATTATTATTATGAGAATCTGCTTCTTAAAAACTCTTTGTCTCTGTATTACCATCTTACAAAATAGGAATAAATATAGCCTAATCCTAGTCCTCAGTAAACCAACTTTATCACTAAAATAATGAATGTATGCCTTTTGCATATACAAATATTATCTAAGCCCACACACAATATGGGAGAATGTGGATGTTGAAAAAACATTAGTAAAATTATTAAAAGTAATTTTATAAATGATAGCCAGAAATTTTTCAGGCAGATAAATCTATACTTTTAGATTAGACAGTAAAAATTACTCAGAAAGGTAAAACATTGGAATGTAGATAAATCACTGAGCTTAAGTGGCAAGTACTCAAACTATGTGCAAGAATTTGGAGGTGGATTTATCCAACATTGTCCTACAGGTGAAATCTACTTTTACAAATGTCACTTGAGAAGCACCTAAGCAGACAATGGACTCTATTCATATAGAGGCAAAAGATTTTGAGAAGTATAATTATAATTACACTAAGAAAGCCGAGAGGAAAAAGACTGGCATTTGGTGGCATTCGTATGGTCAAATACAATGAAGTAACAGAAATGGATGTTTTTTTAATGACCTATGTTCAATAAAGACTGACCCAAGTTATCTGCAAATTTTTAAATGACCAGTGAACTCTTCCTGGCAATGATACGGAAATTCAGACTTGTCCAAAAACTTGAGGGTAACTGTAACAGAATGGAAAGATCAGCAAATCACTGCCCACCCCAACCCCAACCCCAAAAAAACATGTATAACACTGGACAAAATTGTCTGGGCTCTGGAACTCAATCAAAGGCAAACAACAAACTGACTAACATTTATTCATGAAAAACTGATAGAACTGTGGGTAAGAACAGTGAGAATCTGCAGCATTCTTGCCCACTGATGTTCCCATATTCTTCCAGCTTGGCTAGAGTGATAGTTTTACCAGGGAGAACTTGGTAATGAAAACCAGAACCCCTTCCTGGCCAGTGGGTGCTGACTTAATTTGAAGTGGAGTATGAAATCTCACACTTAGTGGTGTTATCATTAAAAGTAAAATCTTGGTTGGAAATGGACAAGAAACCATAGCTTTGCAACCAGTGTTATACATGTTGGGGAGTGGATTTCCTTTGCTACATTGAGATTGCAAACCCAGTTGGTGTGAGTAGTGGTAAACTAACTTTAACTTTAATGGGGAGATTCTGAAAATAGAGCCATAGAAGAGCCAGATAATCTTTCTGTATATGCCTGACTGACTGAGAAACTGCAGACATGTACAAGGAAGACCCATGAAAGCCCCTTGGAACTTAAAAGCTGAGGCATAGGTGAAAATTTCCTGAACTTTGAATATGCTACCCAACTCATATACAGATCCATCAGCAGAGGCTGGAAGTGTGATGGGCTTGACGAGTTTGATCATAACCTCTGCTCAAATCATTAGTTGTTTATTAAGCTATGTAGTTACAGACATAACTCTAAGAAAATGAGCAAAAAATAAAAGTAAGAATTAAAAAATTGAGCAGAATGATCAGTGACTACAAAAAAAAGGAAGGTAATTTCCTCAGATTAAGTTCAGATACTTATTAAAATAACAAAACAACAACAAGCAAAAGCCTGAGGGAGGAGAGAAACCTAAGGATAATGTATTGCTATAAAATAATGTTTGAAATGTCCAGTTGTCAACAACAATATGAGACATATAAAGAAACAGAAATGTGTGTCCTGCACTTAGTGAAAAAAAAAAAAACAATAAAAACTAACCCTGATAGGGCACAAATGTTGGATTTCACAGACTAAGACATCAAACCAGCTATTTTAAATATGTTCAAAGAATGAAACAAAACTATGTTTTGTAAATTAAAGGAAAATATGATGGCAATCAATCAAAAAGGAGATCATCTAAATAGAGAAGTAGAAACCATAAAAACCTAAACAAAAATTGTAGAGTTGAAGGGAAAAATTCACTAGGTTGATTCTACAATTTGACTCTAAATGTAGATTTGAGATGGCAGAAGAAAGCATTAGTGACCTCAAAGATAGATTAATGGAATTTATCCAGTCTAAAAAAACACAGATAGAAGGTAAGTGCAATGAATAGAGTCCAGAGACCTATGGAGCACCATTAAGCATACTAACATATGTGGAATAGGGTCCCAGAAAGAGAGGAGAAGGGAGCAGAAAAAAATATTTAGAGAAATAATTACTGAAAAATCCCCAAATTTGAGGAAAAACATTAGTTTACAGATCCAAGAAGATCAACAAAGGCCTAAATGGTTTTGATGTTAAAGACAAAGAGATTCACACCTAGATACTGAAAGCTAAAGAGAGAAAGCCTTGAAAACAGCAAGAGAAAAATGAATCCTCATATAAAGGGTAACAACAAAACAATTAATGGCTAGCATCTCATCAAAAACAGTGGAGGCCAGAATACAGTAGAATATTTAAAGGCTGAAAGAAAAAAATCATCAACCAAAAATTCTATATTCAGCAAAACCATCTTTCAAGAATGAAGGCAAACTAAACACATCCCCAGATAAAGACTAGGAGAATTTGTTGGTCACAGACTTGACTTAAAGCAGGGGTTCTTAATCTTTTTGTTCCACAGGCTCCTTTACCAGTAGGGTGAAAACCACGGACCCCTTCTCAGAATGTAGTGGCAGATAGTTTTAGAACACTCAACATTGGCATGCCTTTCTCTCAGAGAAAATAAAGATAATAAGTTGATGTTTTTCAATTCAAGCTCACGGACCCCCTGAAATCTGTCCATGGACCCCCAAGGGGCCTATTAAGGACCTCTGGTTAAGAACCCCTGACTTAGAGGAAATACTAAAGGAAGTCTTTCAGTCTGAATGGAAATGACACCAGAAGGTAACTCAAACCCACAGGAAGAAATAAGAGAAATAGGAATGGTAATTATGTGGGAAAATATAAAAGAACATATAAATATATTATACAGCCATATAAACTTTTCTCTTAATTTCTTTAAAAAATCCCATAACATTGAATAAAATAATAATTTTAACACTGTGCTATTGTTATATATAATATACATGACAATTATTCAAAAAAAGGGGGAAGAAATAGAGCTATAGTGGGGCAATGTTGTTATACTTTACCAGAATTTAGTCAGTATTAAACTATAATAAAGTATGAGGAGTTAAAATGTATATTGTAATCCCTCAAGCAATCACTAAGAAAATAATTTTAAAGCATAAATAGAGGAATTAAAATTTTACACCAAAAATATTTATGTAACACACATACATGGTGGTAAAGGAGATACATAGGAACAAAATGGACACGGAACATATAGAAAATCGAATAGCAAAATGTGAGATGCAAATCCAACTATATAAATAGATATATTAAATATTAATAGATTAAGCACTCCAATCAAAAGACAGCTGGTGGAAAAAGAAAAGATCAAAGTAGATGCTGTCTGTAGAGATACAGTTTAGACATGAAGATATAAATACTTTGAAAATAAAAGGATGGTAAAAATATCCCATGCCAACAGTAACCATAAGAGAATTAGAGTGCTTATATTCATATGAGACAAAATAGACTTTCAGACAAGAAATATTGCTACAGAAAGAGAAAGGCTTTCATGATGAAAAAGTGTTAATGTATCAGAAATATATTTTTAAATTATATATATACACCTCAAAACAGAGTCCCAAAATAATATACGAAACAAAAACTGACAGTATTGAAAGGAGAAATATACAATTCAACAATTATAGCTGAAGATTTAAATATCCCATTCTCAGTAATTGATATAAAATCTAGGAAAAAAATCATTAAGGATAAAGAAGACTTGAATACTACTATCAAACAACTTGACCTAACCAACCCAACAACAGGAAAATACATTTTTTTGTAGCATTCACATAACATTCACCAGGATAGGCCATATGCTAGGCCATAAGCAAGTCTCATTAAATTTAAAAGTGTTGAAATAAAAACTTAGAAACATTCGCAGACTACAACACAATTGAAATAGAAATCAACAGCATAACGAAATTTGGGAAATCTCCCTATATTTGAAGAGTAAACAATACATATCCAAAGAACCTATTGACCAAAGGAGAAATTGGAAAATATTTTGTACCATATGAAGCAACAAGTTAACTTACCAAAATTTATGGGATGTGGGTAAAGCAGTGGTTAGAGGAAAATTTGTAACTTTGGATAACTATAATAGAAAAGAAAGGTCTCAAATCAATAGTCTAAGCTTATGCCTTAAGAAACTAGAATGAAGAAGAAAAAATTAAAGGAAAAGAAAGAAAAAATAAAAATCAGAGTAGAAATTAATGAACTATAAAACAGAATAACAACAGAGAAAATCTATGAAGCCAAGATAATTTTTAAAAGATCAACAAAATTGGTAAACCTGAACAAGAAAAAAATAGAGAAGACAGAAGTTACCAAACTAAGGAATGAAAACCATGACATCACAACTGACCTTACAGAAATGAACATATTTATAAGGGAATGTTATAAACAGCTTTATGCCAAAAATTAGAAAGCATACACAAAATGAACACATTCCTAGAAAGAAGCAAAAAAAACAAAACTGGCTCAAGAAGAAACAGAGTGTCTAAATAGACCTAAAAGAAGTACAGATATTGAATTAGTAATAAAATAAAAGTAAAAAAAAAAAAAACCTTCCCACAAAGAAAAGCCTAGGCCAAGAAGGGCTCATGGGTGAATTCTATAAAATATATAAAGAAGAAATAATACCAATCCTACACAAAGTCTTTCAGAAAATGAAGAAAAGAGGAGCATTTCTTGAGGTGTTCAGTGAGGTCAGTATTACCCTGACACTAAAACCAGAAAAAGATATTAGAAAAAAAAGTTACAGATCAATACAAGTCATGTGCATAAATGTAAAAATTAATAAAATATTAGCAAACTGAATCTAGCAACATATAAAACCATTTTAAAAGATCACACAGGGAAGTGGATGTGGCTCAATCATTAGGGCTCCCGTTTACCATATGGGAGGCCCCGGGTTCAATTCCCGGGGCCTCCTGGTGAAGGCAAGCCAGCCCGCGCGGCGCGGTGAGCTGACGCAGCATGACAACGCAACAAAGGGAGACAAGCAGACACAGAAAAACACATAGCAAATGGACACAGCAAGCACAAGCAGCAAGGGGAGGGGGGATAAATAAATAAATAAAAATAAAAGAAATTAAAAATAAAAATAAAAAATTTTAAAAAATCACACAACAAAACCACATGGGATTTATCCCAAGAATTCAAGGTTGGTTTCACATCTGAACATTAATAAATGTAATATATTAACAGAATACAGTACAAGTACCTCATTTTTACCTCAATAAAAGCAGAAAAAGTACTTAAACAAGTGCCAACACCCAGCCAACATAAAACAAACAAAAACCTTTCAATAAAACAGTTTAGGAATATATTTAGGAAAAGTAGTACAAGACCTGTACACTGAAAATACAAAACATTGCGGAGAGACATTAAAGAATATCTAAATAAATGATACATTCCATGTTCACAGATTGGAAGATAATATTGTCAAGATGGCATCTCTTCCCAAATTGACCTTAGAGTCAGTACAATCCCTACCAAAACTTCAGGAGGCTTCTTTCATAGAACTTGACAAGCTGATCACAAAATGTATATAAAAACGCAAAGAATAGCCAAAACTAAAACATTGTTTATAAAGAACAATGTAGGAAGACTTGCCCTGCCCAGTTTCAAAACTTAACTATAAAGCTACAGTAATCATGATAGTGTTTTATGGACATAGGATAGACATAATGAATAATGGAACAGAATAAAAAGTCCAGGAAAAAACCCTTACATCTGTGATCAATTCATTTTTGACAGATGTGCCAGGACAATTTAATAGGGAAAGGACTGTTTTTCAACAAATGGTGTAGGGACAATGCAAACAAACAAATAATGAACTTGGGCCCTTACCTTACACTATACACAAAAATTAAATAAAAACTGATAATAGAACTAAATATAAGAGCTAAAATTTTAAAAGCTCTAGAATAAAACAGAGAAGAAAATTCTTCTAAAATTGGGTTAGTAAAATATTTCTTAGATATGACACCCAAAGCAGGATACATAAAAGAAAAAAATTGATACACTGAACTTCATCAAAATTAAAAACTTTAGTTATTCAAGTGAAAACAATATGAAAATGAAAACCAGCCATATACAGGTAGAACATACTTATATTCATATATCTGACAAAGGACTTGTATCCATAGTATACTAAAGAACTCTTACAATTCAATAATAAGACAAATGATCTAATAAAAATAGGCAAAAATTTGAACTGATACTTCACCAAAGAAGATATAAGAATAGCTAATCAGCACATGAAAAGTTGCTCAACATAAGTAATCATTGGGAAATATAAATTTAAACCATGAGATACTCTCACTAGAATGGCTGTAATCATAAAGACTAAAAAAAAAAAAAAAAAAAAATAGAGTTTTGGTGAGGATGTTAAGAAAATGGAACTCTTCTACAGTGCTGGTGGGCAATGGTATAGCCCCTTTGGAAAGCAGTTTGGTCATTTCTTAAAAAGTTAACCATTACTTGCTTAACGTGAAACCCAGTCAATTAACTCTTTAGTATCTATCCAAGAGAAACACCTGTATGTCAATATTAATAGCAGAATTATTCTCAATAGCAAAAAAAAAAAAAAACTGGAAGTAATACAAATGCACATAAGCTAATGAATGGACAGTGTGGTATATGCATTAAATGGAATACTATTCAGCAATTAAAAGTGAGCTAACTATTGATACATGTTAACATTATGCTAAGTGAAAAAAGCCAGATACCAAGAACTACATAGTTTATTTCTCCATTTATATGAAATCTCTAGAGGAAAACATCTATAGAGACAGAAAACTTATAAGGGGTTGCCTAGGGCTGCGGTGGTTGACTACAAACAGCCACAGGGAAACTTTTTGGAATAATGGAAATTTTCTAAACCTAGATTGTTGTGATGTTTGCATAAATGTATATATTTATTAAATATTATTGAACTGTAGAATTACTATAACTCAGTAAAGCTACAAAGAAAAAAAAATGCAGGATCTCACGAGCATATTTAAATTCACAAAAACTAGGCAAATGAACGTCAATGTGTGAAAATGGAAAAATTGGATTTGAGGTATTTGCCAGGATGAGGAAAGAGATGTAGCTATCATTGTGATGTAGACATTGCTGCAGGTTTTTTCCTAAATCTATCAGCCCGAAATATGGAATAAAATAAAACAGAAAATAAAATATCATAATAATAGGCAATACTATGATAGCTATAATGAAATGATCCCCTCTGTTATTACATGCAAATATCTTGTATATTAAGATTAATTAACTTGTATACTAAGTTTATTCTTCACAATTGTCCTTCTGAAGTCAAATGGGAAGGCTCCTTTGGGATGGGATTAAGTGTCTCCTTTGAAGCGATGGACATAGACAGAGTCAATTCTTGCAGTACAGGTGGGACCTGAGACAGGAAATCAGAACTTGGGAGGTGGGTTTTAGGAGAAAGAAAAACTCTAGGTTCTCTTTGGGTCTGATTTTGGGGGGCGGGGTCTTTGAATAGTGGAGACTTGCTGTGGTGGAGTAGCGATTATAGAAGACCATTGACACAATGCAGTTAACATCAAAAGTAAAAACCACTTCAATCTGAGACCATAACAACTGAAAAGAAATTTTAATAACACAAATCACATTACACCTTATTCAGTCCCATTTAACGTCCACTTTCTCTGGACATGATACAAGTTTATGTAAACAAAATATATTAAAAATTTAAGAAAGAAATTCATGAAGCATTCAAGTTAATCTGTTAGTGGCTGAAGAAATTAGGATGTGTTTACACTGTCTTAGAGCTTCAGGTGCGCCATAAATTCTTGCTGAATTGACTTAGCCTAGATTGGGATAGTACTGTGTATCCTTTTGCTTATTTCTCACTAGCATTGTTACTAGAAAATCAATCAATAGCTGGTGAATGGGTGAAGTCCTCATTGTTTTCAAAGTTTCCTTTTCCCAGTAATTATGATTTTATTCATTAACTCATTTAGTATCCAACAATTATTGGCAAACATTGATCTATAAAAGATCCCTTGGTGACATTTCTGGATAGGCCTAATAAACAGGCCATTAAGACAACTGTATGATATTTCACACATTTTTATGAAACATGGGATATTCAGACTGGGTAGGCCCCTCAAGATGCCCCTCTCTAAATATACCCTTTCCTATCCTATATCTTTCCCATGTCCCTAGATATTTAGCATGTATGTGTTGATGTCTATGTAACTGTAGTAAAGTATCTTTACATTATCATGACCCTGTTACCATGGCTGTAGTTATTTGTTTTTGTGTTTGTGTGCTCCATCATGATTTCTTCATGCTTTCCTTGTAACACATTTATAAGAAAATTATAATCACTATAATTCTGTAATATAGGTGTCCTAAACTATTTGAAAATACATTATGCATTGTAAAGCACTGACCATTGTAAGGTAGGAAAACTATAAACCTAAATTCAACACTTTGATGACAGTGGATCAATTTAGGTTGGATTATTTTTTTAAAAAGAAAATGTCCATTTAAAAATCTATAAGAAAAATTAATATAAATGAAACTGAAAATTATCTTTTAAAGGTAACGATGATTATAAATATATTTGGGGCTGTAATTGGGATATTACATTTACTCAGTAAGTTAGTGTGTTTTGCTCAGCTTTATGTTTCATTGTTTGAAAAACACAGCATAAAGTAAACTGTAGCATTAAAAGCCAGCCTAGTTCCAATTTATTTTTATAGCGGAGTGCAAAACAACCCAAGCTTAAAGTACATTCAAGCACTGTGACTTAAATCCCTAATGTAAGAAAGTAGTTCCAAAAACAGATGTGATCATGGATTCTGAGTTTATTTGCTTGTGGCAAAAATAAAAGTACCAACTCAATAAGTTTTAATTTATCTTGGGCACTTTGAACAAAACTGACTAAAATTAAAATTTAGTAAAATAAATCCTAATCTGTCAAATTTTCCATTCACACCAGGAAATGTAAATTCCCCACCTGGGCAGAAAAGAGATTCCTTTATGTCTCTTCTAGGTTCTTTCTTGGTACTGCCGCTCTGCTCTGCTTTAGAATAGGATCTTAAGATTGCATATGTTACTGAGCACTTGGGGATGTGAAAGAAGAGCTGGGGGTGCTCATTCCACCAGCAGAATATTTTCAGAGATCCATGACTCCACCTGACCAGTGGTCATGCATACCTGTAGCACTTTTCTGTTCTCACCAATAGGAAATATTATTTGCCCCTTTTCCCTAACAGAAACCTCCTTTATAAATGTAATGGCATTATAAAAACTAGGCTGGTACATAATATGTATCTGAACAGCAGCAAATTCTTATGAACTGTGCTATTCTACTATTGGACATAATGACATACTGAGAAAATCTTTATTCATGCAGAATATAAATGAGAAAGCAGAGACAGATGTGAGCCTAACCTTGCTAAGAAGGACTTTACTGTAGGACCTACTTACCTCACATTTTGTTCTTCCAGCGTCTCACTCGTGAATTCCAGTATGTCAGCGGCTGTCCCCACAAACATAAGGAGAAGTTGAGAGAGTTGGTCCCGAGTGATCCCACCTCCAATGGGTAGAAGCCATCTTCCAATTATTAGCATTAACAGGAAAGTTTGATGAAGTCCCAAAGTCCAAACTTTCTCACACACTGTAGATAAGTTATTTACAAACACTTTGGCCTGTTTAACAGAAATGTCATATGTAACAGATGGATTACGAGCTACTCCTTTGGAAAGATATGCCTTCTTCACCATGGCTTTCAATCAACAGTTTGCTTTCGTGGAAAGGCATTTTCAGGAGTTATTCTTCACTTAATAAATTAAGTAAAAGTCCTTTTAACTGAAAACTCTGGGGAAAAAAGCTAAATGTAGTCCTTAAGATGGTGCTGCCTTGTAACTGTCAAGTAATTTAAACCTTATATTTGCTAGTGGGATTTTACCATATGATATCCAAAGAGCCAATTCACAATCATAAAGCCACATGCTTTTAAGGATCATTTCTCATTTTTACTATATTGCATTGTCTTCTATAACATTGTAAAATTTCATAAATTTCATATTAAAATCACATTCCTAAATTATTATTTTATAGACTTCAAATCTGAGTTTACTAATCTGGGGATATTTTCAGTAAGGTACAAATCTCCTTTTTTTTTTTTTTTTTTTTACTTCTTTAAAAATGTACTATCTAACTAGAAACATACTTAATAATGTG
Organism: Cabassous unicinctus; assembly: GCA_029593785.1. Lineage (NCBI taxonomy): Eukaryota > Metazoa > Chordata > Mammalia > Cingulata > Chlamyphoridae > Cabassous > Cabassous unicinctus. Next base: position 23,383 of record JAQZBX010035557.1, read on the forward strand.
TATATATTACCTAAATATAAGGAAATAGAATAACTATACATTTATTATTTTTATTCTGCATATTTAGCATATTGAGGAATCCATAAACTAGGAACCAAAATTTAGTCTGCCCTTATTCTGTCTCTAGGGAAAATGTATATCCCACTCATATATTCTGGATGACATTCCTTTCCCAATTAACTTTTAAGTAAGTATCAAAGTATATTATTGACTCTCTAGGTTATGGTCTTTTGAAGACTACATGGCTTAAGCCTCAAGTGAATTGGATAATGATTCCAACCAATTCATGCAAGCTACTGACCTATGTCTTGCGCAAAATCTATTTATCTCTATGATCACTTGCTGATGTCAAATGCCAAGATAAAGAGAAGATAAAAGACAAAGCAGTTGCTAGCCTAATTGAAGACAAACATGAAAATCAATAAACTTTCATTTGTACCCTTCTTTATATTTCTTCTATGAGGCTTCATATACATCTTATTTAATTCTTACAGAAAGCATGCTATCAAGGTAAATATTAATATTTTCATTTTTCAGATAAAACAGAGACAGAGGGGTTAAGTGATTTGTCCAAAGTGATGTAGGCAAGTTGTAATCAGAGTTTGAATTGGAACCCAAAGCTCATTTCTATTTAACCTCACAGAACCAATAACCTATCTTATTTTTGAAAACATGTTCAATAGTAGAGACTTTGGCCTCAAGTCTCCTTTACACTATTTTCTGGTCAGTTTGCCAGATATCAGTCATGTGCAGAACAAGGAAGTGATTCTATTTTGTCTGGAAACCTTCCCTATTTTATTTTATTTTATTTTATTTATTTATTTATTTTTAAAGGTTTATTTATTTATCACCCCCTTGCTGCTTGTGTTTTACTGTGTCCATTCGCTGTGTGTTTCTTCCGTGTCTGCTTATCTCCCCCTTGCTGTGAGGTCCTGCTGCATCAGCCCACCACCCCGCGCAGGCAGGCCTGCTCTCACAAGGAGGCCCCGGGAAGCGAACCCGGGGCCTCCCACATGGTAAACGGGGGCTCTATCGATTGAGCCACACCCGCTTCCTGCTGTGAGGTCTTACTGCATCAGCCTACCACGCCGTGCGGGCCAGCTGGCTTGCCCTCACAAGGAGGCCCCGGGAAGCGAACCCGGGG
>JAQZBX010035558.1:0-16713 GCA_029593785.1 Cabassous unicinctus
AAGTTTAAGGTGAGTATTACCCAAGGACTTGTACCCTGTTCTAGGGAGAGTTACTGCGTTGTACAGGACATTTGTAACTGAACAGTTAAGTATTGTTAGGCAAAAATCTGATACTTATTGTATTTTATTTAGAGATTAAGTATGGAGATGTCTATGGCTGCCTAGTTGGCAAGGGATGGACTGTGATGGTTAGGTTCATATGTCAACTTGGCCAGTTTATGATGACTTTACTCATAAGGAATGGTAGTACTAAGAGGTGCCCTAAGGAATCTCCTGTATTCCAGGCAAACTCTTCTTTACCTCCATTGTGTAGTTGCAGTCCTATTTCCCCTGGATATTTGGATCAATAACCCCAGCCAGTACAGTAATTCCCTTCTTTGCCTGTTGATTCATAGTCATGAGGATCCCAAAAAGGCCAGGTGGTAGTTTTAACTTCCAATTCAATGGAATAGTTGTTGTGTCTCCTGGTGGAAGCACTCCTCCTTTTTGAACTGAGACCTGTAAATCAGCAGAGCTTAAGGTTGCAGGGACAGGAAGCAAAAATTTTTCTAGTGATTCACTAGGCGAAATATTGAGTAGTGCCGCTCCCATGTCTACCTCTTGATTCCTGGACACATGAATACTGGCTATGGGAGAAACAGCACCATAGAGTGGTTGCTGATTTACAGCATATACAACCTCCTGGAGAACACTGCTCTAGTCCTGCAATGTATTGCCACCTAATTGGTGCCATAATTACATCTTCAAAAGGTAATTCCACCATTCTATCAATCCAGCTGCTTCAGGATGATGGGGAACATGGTAAGACCAGTGAATTTCATGAGCATGTGCCCATTCCCATACATCATTTGCTCTGAAGTAGGTTCCTTGATCAGAAGCAACTGTGTGTGGTAAATAAGGCATTCTGTAAGTCCATGGATAGTAGTTTTGCTAGAAGCATTGCATACAGGGAAGGCAAACCCATATCCGGAGTATGTGTCTATTCCAGTTAGAACAAAACACTGCCCCTTCCAAGATGTATATTGCCCAATGTAATCAATCTGCCACCAGGTAGCTGGCTGATCCCTTGGGGAATAGTACCATATAAGGGACTGAGTGTTGGTCTCTGCTGCTGGCAGATTGGGCACTCAGCAGTAGGTGTAGCCAGATCGGCCTTGGTGATTGAAAGGAAGCCCATGTTGCTGAGCTCATGCATACCCTCCATCCCTACCACCATGGCCCTTTGTTCATGAACATCTGGGTAAAGAGCCTATTATCCACAGAATGAGTCATCTTATCCACTTGATTATTAAAATCTTCCCTGCTGAAATTACCCTCTGGTGAGCATTCACATGGGACACAAATATCTTCATGTTTTTTTGCCCACTCAGGAAGGTTTATCCACAGACCACATCCCCAGACCTCTGTCACCAATTTTCCAATCATGTTCCTTCCAAGTCCCTGAACATCCAGCCAAACCATTGGAAATGTCCCATGAATTAGTACACACATGTACCTCGGACATTTCTCCTTCCAAGCAGAATGAACAACCAAGTGCACTTCTCAATGTTGTACACACTGGAAGGATTTCCCCTCACCACTGTCCTTCAGGGACATCCCAGAAAAGGGCTGTAGTGCAATAGCTATCCACTTTTGGGTGGTAACTGCAGAGCCATTTGTAAACCAGGCCCGTTTTCCCTTCCTCAATCAACTGATCATAAGGAACTCCCCATGAGGTCACAGCTGTAGTCTGGGGAAAAGAAGGTAATGTGGCAGGTTTGAGGGCCATGGGCATTTGGGCCACTTCCTCATGTAACTTATTTGTGACTTCAGAACCTGCGTGGGCCCTATCTTGTATATACCATGTCCATTTTATGATAGAGGGTTGCTGTGTACACCCAGCTTTACAGCTTGGCAGGTCAGATAACACCCAGTTCATAATAGGCAACTGAGGTCTCATGGTAAGTTGGTGGCCCATGCTTAAGTGTATTAAGGCCCAGTAGCAGGTCAAAAGCCGTTTCTCAAAAGGAGAGTAGTTTTCTGCAGAGGATGGCAGGGTTTTGCTCCAAAATCCTAAGGGTCTGCATTGTGATTCTCCTATCGGGGCCTGCCAAAGGTTCTAGACAGCATCTCTATTTGCCACTGACACTTCCAGCACCATTGGATCTGCTGGACCATATGGACCAAGTGGCAGAGCAGCTTGTACAACAGCCTGGACCTGTCACAGAGCCTCCTCTTGTTCCAGTCCCCACTCAAAACTAGCAAACTTTTGGTTCACTTGGTAGCACACCCAAATGACGATATGTTGTCTCCATGATCCAAAGACACTGACTAGGCATTGTGACTCTTTTTTGGCCATAGGACAGGCAGATGCAATAGCTTATCCTTCACCTTGGAGGGACATGACCCACACCAATGGACAGCTAGAAATCTGAGTTGTAAGGCCCCAATATTTTTGTTGGCTTTCTCTCCCATCTTCTGACACACAAATGCCTTACCAATAAGTCTAGAGTGGTTTCTACATCTTGCTTACTAGATCTAAGCAACACATCATTAATATAATGGACCATCATGTCTTTTGGTAGGTACAGGTGATCAAGCTCCCTGTGGACTAGATTATGACATAGGGATGGGGAGTTGATATACCCTGAGGTAGGAAAGGGAAGGTGTATTGCTGACCTTGCTAGCTGAAAGCAAACTGTTTATGGTGGTCTTTACTAACAGAAACTGAGAAAAAAGCATTTGAAAGATCAATAGCTGCCTACCAGGGAACAGTGTACATGTTGATTTGCTCAAGCAATGATATCACATCTGCAACAGCAGGTCCAATTGGAGTTACCACCTAGTTAAGTTTACAATAATCCACTATCATACTTCAAGGTCCATCTATTTTCTGCACAGGCCAAAGAGGAGAATGTAGATTTTGTAGGAATCACCACCCCTGCACCTTCAAGACCTCAATGGTGGCACTAATCTCTGCAATCCCTCCAAAAGTTTGGTATTGCTTTTGACTATTTTACTAGGTAGGGGCAGTTCTAGTGGCTTCCACTTGGTCTTTTGTACTATAATAGCCCTCATTTTAACAGCAGAGAGCTTGCGAGTTTGGGAATTTAGTTTATGTTGTAATTCAACCACTCATGCAATGGAACTCTGGGTCTGGTTTTTGGAAATCTCAAATCTATGCCTATATGAAATAAGATTTTCTTTCTGTACACACAAAGAAATTTTAACATCTTTCATGCGGCATTTAAGCTACAAATTTAAGCCATGAGCTCATCCCTTTCTTTTATAACTGTAGCCAGCGTATTTAGGAACAACCAGCCAACATTATTATACCTTTTAACTCTCAAAACCATGGTAAGGTGTCAAAAATACTGTCATTCAGAGACTTGCCTCATAAAAGCTTTTGAGTAGCCATATCCAGTGGTGAAATTTTGTAGATCTCTATTGCCAACTTACCCATGGACTTCATCGCCATCTTAACTATAAGAAATAGTCATTAGTGCCTTTGAATCTAATCCGATTAGAGAACAAACGTCAAAAACCCAGAACCAATTCAGAAATCTCATGGCTAATATTCTGTTTCTCAAGAACCAAAGCTGTATTAGTCATGGTTCTCCAGAGAAACAGAGCCAACAGGAGATACCTACTATGAGATTTTTAAAAGAATTGTTTCACATGACTTTGGGATAGGCAAGTCCAAATTCTGGAGGGCAGGCCGCAAGCTGGAAATTGCAATGAACAGACTGGCTGAACTAGAGATGGAAATTCTGTTTTTTGAGTGAAATCATTACTTCTCCTCTTAAATTCTTCAACTGACTGGATGTGACACTTCTCGATGTTGAAGGCAATCTCCTCAGTTGATTATATATATAATCATCCATAGAAGCAATCAATTTACTGATGTACACAAAACATTCTCACATTAACAACCAGAGCCAGTGCTTGGTTGACCAAACAACTAGGTGCCACAAACTGCACAAGTTGATACATGAACAATCAGAACAATATATCAAAACTTATGGGATGCAGCAAAGGTAGTGCTGAGAGGAAAACTTATAAACCTAAATGCTTACATTAAAAAGAAGAAAAAGTTAAAAATCAAAGCCCTAACTGCATACCTGGGGTAACTAGAAAAAAGAACAGTAAACTACACCCAATACAAGCAGGAGGAAAGGAAATAAAGATTAGAGCATAAATAAATGAAATAGAAAATAAACTATAGAGAGCATTAACAACAACAAACATTTGTTCTTTGAAAAGATCAATAAAATTGACAAACCCTTGACAAGACTGACAAAGAAAAATGAGAAGACATAAATAAATAAAATCAGAAATGAGAAGGGGGGTACTACAGACTGCACAGAAGTAAAAATGAACATAAAAGTATACTATGAACTGTATGCCAACAAATTAGACAACCTAGGTGAAACGGGCAAATTCCTAGAAACACACAAACTAACTACACTGACTCTAAAGGAAAAAGATTTCAACAGACCAATTACAAGAATTTGAATCAGTCATCAAAAACCTCCCGATAAAGGGGAATTCTACCAAACATTCCAAGAAGAATTAATACCAATCCTGCTCAAACTCTTCCAAAAATTGACCAGGAGAGAATACTACCTAATTCATTCTATGAGGCCAATACCCTAATATTGGCCAGATAAAAAATTCTACAAGAAAAGAAAATTATAGATCAATTTCTCCTGTGAATACAGATGTAAAAATCTTCAATAAAATACTTGCAAATCAGATCCAACAGAACATTAAAAGAATTATACACCACTATTAAGTGGGTTTTATGCCAAGTATGCCAGGGTGGTTCAACATAAGGAAACCAATTAATGTAATACACCATATTAACAAAACAAAGAGGGAAAAAAAACACATGGTCAACTCAATTGATGCAGAAAAGGCATTTGACAAAATCCAGCACTCTTTCATGATAAAAACACTTAGAAAACTAGGAATAGAAAGAAACTTTAACATGATAAAGGACATATATGAAAAATCCACCGCTTACATCATACTCAATGGTTAAAGACTGAAAGCTTTCCCTTTAAGATCTGGAACAAGAGAAGGGTGCTGCTTTCAACACTCTTATTCAACATTGTGCCAGAGCAGATAGGCAAGAAAAAGAAATAAAAGACATTCACATTAGAAAGGAAGAAGTAAAACCTTTACTATTTGCAAATGATATGATCCTATATACAGGAAGCCCTGAAAAATGCACAACAAACCAACTAGAGCTAATAAACAAATTCAGCAAAGTGACAGGGTATAAGATCAACACTCAAAATTCAGTAGTGTTTCCATACTCTAGCAATGAGCAATCTGAGAAGGAAATCAAGAAAAACTTCCATTTACAATAGCAACTAAAAGAATCAATTATCTAGGAATACATTTAACCAAGCTTGTAAAGGACTTGTACACAGAAAACTACAAAACTTTGCTAAAAGAAATCAAAGATCTAAATAAATGGAAGGACATTCCATGCTCAAGGGTTAGAAAACTAAACATTATTAAGATGTCAATTCTAGTCAAAATTATTTACAGATGTAACACAATCCCAATCAAAATTTCAACAGCCTACTTTGCAGAAACGGAAAAGCCAATTATCAAATTTATTTGGAAGGGTAAGGGGCTGTAAATAGCCAAAAAATTCTTGAAAAAGTAGAACTAAGTTGGAGTACTCCCACTTCCCAACTTTAAAGCTTATTACAAAGCTAGAGTGGACAATACAGCATGGTACTGGCACAAGAATAGACATACAGACCAATGGAATCAAACTGAGAATTTAGATACAGACCCTCACATCTATAGTCGATTGATTTTTTGACAAGGCTGCCAAATCCACTCAATTGGGAAAGAATAGTTTCTTCAACAAGTGGTCAGGGAGAACTGAATATCCATATGCAAAAGAATGAAGGAGGACCCCTATCTCACACCACATGCAAAAATTAACTTAAAATGGATCAAAGACCTAAATATAAGAACCAGGACTATAAAACTCCTAGAAGAAAACGTAGGCAAGTATCTTCAGGATCTTGTGTTAGGCAATGATTTCTTAGACTTTACACTCAAAGCACAAGCAACAAAAGCAGCAATAATGAATGGATAAATGGGACCTCATCAAAATTAAACACTTTAGTGCATCAAAGGGCTTTATCACAAAAGTGAAAAGACAGTCTACTCAATGGGAGAAAATATTTGGAAACTACATAATATCAGATAAAGGTTTAATATCCAGAATATATAAAGAACTCCTACAACTCAATAAAAAGACAAACAACCCATTAAAAAATGGGCAAAAGACTTGAATAGACATTTCTCCAAAGAGGATAGATAAATTAGCAAAACGCACATGAAAAGATTTTCCACATCATTAGCTATTAGGGAAATGCAAATAAAACCCACAATGAGATACCATTTGACACCACTATTTTAAAAATGAAAAATAAGTGTTGGAGAGGATGTGGAGAAATAGGAACACTCATTCATTGCTGACTGAAATGTAAAATGGTATAGCCACTGTGGAAGACAGTTTGGCAGTTCTTCAGAAAGCTAAAGATATAGTTACCATATTATCCAGCAATCCCTTTACTAAAAGAATTGAAACCAGGGACTCAAACAGATATTTTCACACCAATGTTCATAGTGGCATTATTCACAATTGCCAAAAGACAGAAGCAACCCAATTGTCCATCAACTGATGAGTGGATAAAGAAAATGTGGTATCTACATACAACAGAATATTATTCACCATTAAAAAGTAATGAAGTTCTGGTTCATCTGACAACATGGCTGAATCTTGAAGACATTTGAGTGAAATAAGCCAGACACAAAAGGCATATATTATATGATCTCACCAATAATAACTAGAACAAACAAATTCATAGAGTCTAAAATCAGAATATTTAATTTATACAGAATTTCTATTTGAGTTGATTGTAAAGTTTTGGAAATGAATTGTGGTAACAGTAGCACAACACTGTGAGCACAATTAACAGCACTGAATTATATATGTGAATGCGGTTAAAAGGGGAAATTTTAGGGTGTATATATATTATTTGAATAAAAACTAAAAGAAAATATAGGACTGTACAACACATTGTGCTCTATTTTAAATGATAGACTATAGTTAATAGTACAGTTATAAAAATTTTCTTTCATGAATTATAACAAATGTACCACACTAATGCAAGGTGTTAATAATAGGGAGGTATACTGGAAAAAATACACTGTAAACTATGGACTGTAGTTCAGACCACAGTTATAATGTACTTTTATCAATTGTAACAAATGTACCACAGTAAAGCAAAGTGTTACTAGTGGGGGGTCTATATGGGAACATTGTATTTTATACATGACTTTTTTTTTTATAAACCTACAATTTCTCTAATTAAAAAAAAAATTAACAAAAAAGAATAATTGGCCTAATTTCAAAAGGAGAGTCCAAGTGGATTCTGCACACTTACATTCATTTCTAGCCAAACTAGTTTAGCAGCACATGAAAAATGAAATGGTAGTATCTGGGACTCAACAAATGTTCATTAAGGAAAAAGAATATTAAACAAGCAGCATTTCCATTTTCTGTAAGGGTAATGTTGAAGACATAGTGTTCTTTGATTTAAACAAGGCACTTAATATACTCATTATAAAGTAGGGGACTAGCCAGGAAAATATTAGCTGATTTAGGTGAATTAAGACCTGATTGGCGGGAAGCGGATATGGCTCAAGTGATTGAGCTCCCGCCTACCACACAGGAGGTCCCTGGTTCAGTTCCCAGTGCTTCCTAAAGAAGACATCGAGCTGGCGCAGTGGGCAGGCATGGCAAACTGATGCAACAAGAGACACAAGAGGAAAAACATAATGAGAGACACAACAAAGCAAGGAGCGGAGGTTCCTGGTGTCTCCTAAAGAGGACGAGCAAGACAGATAGCTGACGCGGTGGGCAGGCACGGCAAGCTAACACAACAAGAGACACAAAAAGAAAAACACAATGAGAGGCACAACAAAGCAGGAAATAGGGGTGGCTCAAGCGATTAGGCACCTCCCTTCCATATCGGAGGTTCTGGGTTCGGTTCCCAGTGCCTCCTAAAGAAACAAGGAACCATTATATACCCCAGAACTGGGTGGGAGAGAGTGTAAACTACAATGTAAACTATAATCCATGCTTAGTGGCAATGCTCCAAAATGTGTTCATCAAATGTAAAGAATGTACCATACTAATGAAGGATGTTGTTAATGTGGGAAAATGTGGAAGGTATAGGGAGCAGGGCATATGGGAATCCCCTTTATTTTTTATGTAACAGTTATATAATCTCAGTATCTTTAAAAATATATATATTTTAAAAATAAATAAGTAAATTTTGGAAAGAAAAAAAGATGAAGCTGCTTCAATGTGGCTGACAAAAGATTGTAGCAGGGGTTTTTTGGTTTGTTTTGAATTATCTTTTATTGATTTAATTCAGTATATTCTTTCTTGACTTCATTTCCTTTTTTGCTTTGTATTTACTTATTTTATTATCTTTTTAAAGACAGCTTTGTTGATGTATAAATGACATACAATAAACTTCATATTGAGGCAAAAAATAAATAAATACAATTTTTTAAAAAAGAAACAAGGAAGCAGAACAGACCCAGCAAGTGCAAACAACGAGGGGGTGGAGAGAGATAAATAAAATAAATCTTATTAAAAAAAGAATAGTGAGCCTTTAACAGTGGTCTCTAGTGCTGTGCTGCAGGCTGCTGTTATGTGCCCTTTTAAATTCTACATTTTTAACAAAAATGTGCAAACTATGTTTAATTTGCACATGATTCAAAAACATAAGGGACTGATAAAGAAAAAGTAACAGAATGAAGACTCAAAGCATCTCAACAGATATTTCTCCTAAACCAAAATTAAATTAAAATGAAATGAGTTGGGCAATAGATGTGAAATCTTAGACATAAATTTTAAAATCCAACTGCCCAATTAAAGAACTGAACTGAACCAATCAATTAGCAGATCATATAAAACCAATCTAGAAGTTTTGGTTGGCCAAAACTTAATTAATTAATGTAACAAACAATGATAAGAAAACAAATTCACTAATAACTCCTGGAATAAGTGGCATTCAGAGACTTATTCACAAAATCCAGAACTAGTTGGACTAGTCACATTTTGAAGCTGGAATGTTCCAAGAAGAGCTTGATGAATAGGTGAAATGACTGGAACTTAAAGTTGGAAAATAGAAGGCAAAGAAAAGCCTCCTTTAGATATTTGAAGGATGGCTATATGAAAGAGCAATTAGACAAATTTCAAGTTATGCAGCCAAGAATAAGACCACTGAATAAAAATTGAGCAAATTTCAGCAAAATATGTAGGAAAAATGTCTAGAAATTAGTGCCATTCAAAAGTATAATTGCTTCTTTGTGAACAATGGATGTGATCATACTATCTGGATGACCAATTTAAGTTCTAATTCCTCAGAATGGCATGCAAAAAAAAAAAAAAAAAGCCTTTCCTGGTAAAGTCTTCACCAATGGTTCCAGTTTCATCCCACATCAGTCTGTTCACAGCTCTCCAAATTGTCTGCAATCTCTCCATGCCTCTATGGCTTTGCACAGGGACTCTTCTTCCTGGTATGTTTTTCATGTTTTAGCATCTCTTCTGAGCTTCCAGAGAGTAAGGGACATGGGGGGTGGAGTACCTTCTCCATCCTTGATGTCCAGCACAATGCCTGCTAGTAGTAGGGTGGGCAAGATATATTTTCTGAATATTGTAAGGTAGATTCCCCCACTTAGTGGACTCTTTAAAATCCTACAGACCAGGGGTTCTTAACCTTTTTAGTTCCACAGACCTCTTTGCCAGTCAGATGAAAACCATGGACCCCTTACTAAGTCCACACCATGCTGTGTATTATTTAGTAAATATATCACACCCGCACCAACACGTCCCCACATGAAGAATGTTTTTTTGAATTTCAATTCAAGCTCATGGACCCCTTGTTAAGAACCCCTGCTATAGACTGTGACCTTTGAACAGGACTGAATACAAAACCTAAGTAGTCCAATAAGTCATTAATACAGAATATAACAGGTATACGTGTTTAGGAATTGAATTAATAACCATAAAGAGGCTAATATTAATTCAAAGTTTATTTCACTACTATCCAAGAAGAAAACTTGAGTCTTTCCTCCCTCTCCGTAACTTATGTCAAAGATCCTTGAAGCCAAGTTACTTGCATAAAGTTATACATTGCATAGTGGCTGTGTTCTTGCAGTGTTTCTAACTAATTCTAGAATGCCCATGATCTTTACCAAATATTTTGGTAGTCCACCAACATGATAACTTTAGGTGGTTTGCTAAAAGAAGAATGCCAACTCAACTAATGGCATAAAAATAGCAGCAAACCAAAGAATACAAGACTCCTACACAACGTAGTAATAAGAACTACCTCCTCTGCCCCACTGGTTATGTGGGATGATGAAAATGGAAAGCTACTAAAAGAAAAAAATTGGGCAAATATTTTTAATATTTCATCTTAAAAAGTTCTTTGTCAAAATTTCTCCATAAGCAAAGATTGGAACAGAAATGATGGTTTACCAGATACCATGTATTCAATAAAATATTGTAACATTTCAAGTGATGGTCTCACTGTATTCCTTACGATTATCCAAGGGTTCATAAAAAATTCATGGCTGCTGAAATAGAGGACTGATCCAGAGTGATAAGAGATAAATTGCAGGCAGCCTTGTCCAAAGACTAGTATGCCACTCTCATTCAACCTTGTAATTAAACAATCATCTATAGAAGCATATTAAGCATCCAATATATATAAAAACAATGGCAGGTACCATATCCAATTATGCATTTGCCAGTCGTACTACCTTCAATCTTTCTCTCCACCAGGATCCTCTACAAACCCTACCCAATTAATTTTTAATAGTAACATATTTCCAACATACCCACTTTTCAAAAACTTGAAATGGTTTCCTGGTATTAATTCATGTAAAGCTTCTGGCCTGAATCTTAACCCCCTAACTTAGAGAAGTCTTTTTGGTAATTCTATTTCTCACACTCTTCTACATGTGCTCTGTATTTTGTCTTGTTCTTTTTTTAATTCAGCTACATGCTCATGCTTATATCTACCTCCCAAAATTTGCTTATGCTGACTCCCCACCATGGTAGACAGAATGATGCCCCCCAAAGATGTCCACATTCTAATACCTAGAATCTGTGAATGTCACTTCACAAGGCAGATGTGATTAAATTAAGGATCTTGAAATGGGGAGATTATCAGGTGGGCCCAATGTAATCATTAGCATCATTACAAGAGGGAGGAAAGAGGGGCAGAGTTTAAAAAAAAAAAAAAAAAGAGCGCGCGCACGCAAGCGAGAGACATGATGATGACAGCAGAGGTTGGAGTGATGTGCTTTGAAGATGGAATAAAGCACCACAAGCCAGGGAATGTGGGCGCCTTAGATGATAGAAAAGGCAAGGAAACTGATTGTCCCCCAGATCCTTCAGAAGGAATGTGGCCCTGCATGGATATAAATAGTATTGATATAAATAACCTTGATTTTAGCCCCATAAAACTCAGTTTGGCTCCTGACCTCCAAAACTGTAAGAGAATGAACTAGTGTTGTTTTAAGCCACTGTAGCCGCAATAGGAAACTAACACACTGACCAGCACTGCCCTCAGTAAATGGTGTTAATTTTCAACACCATTGTATCTAAAGACTTCTCTGACCTTTCCTTTATTTGGGCCTATCCTGTAACAAAGGTTTGAACAGTCATTCTTATTTAGAGTATTAATTGTCTCAAGTAGACACTAAGCCTCTTAAGAGCAGGGGTCAGATCTAGTGCTTCACATACTCAACTGTAGTTAGGCACTATGTGTACAATATATGCTTTTTGGTTCAGTCATATTTTTATTGATTTAGGAAATATGCATTGAAGGGATGATTCATTCAAAATAATCTGCCAGTACTTGTGGATTTTAGTAAGGGGGAAAACTACTCTCCTTGTCCTCCAGAACAATATCTTGGAAGTGATATTTATTTAACTAAAGAAAAATCTAGGACAGATTAAGCACAATTAAGGACTTAAAAAAAAAGGAATTTAGACATGGGAGAGACTAATTTGGTTGGGAGATTCAAAAATAATCTCCTGGAGGAATGCGCATACTGCCCTGCTTATCCTCAGTATGTCTATGTTTCATGTCCATCCTTCCTTCCTTTCTACTTCCACTATGCTATCAAATCATCTTCCTTATGTCACTTTTTGGTTTGAAGATTAGCCCATTTGGAAAGAGATAAGCCATAAACAACCCTATCACCTTCAAATGGCTCTGACTCCTATCCCTCCTTTTATTTTTTCATTGCCATACCCTAATATGTATTTTTAATGCCTATCTTTACTAGTTACCACTTTTGTTAGCATGTTTTCCTGTCATTTTGTTAAAAATAATCTTCTCTTGACTCAGTTCCTGCACTGGGCTGTGAAATGAAATGTATGAAAACCACTTATGGAAAATTAACCTATTTAGAACCATCTATGTAGGTGGTCTATATGCTGCCATATCCATTAAATCAATTTTAAAAATTGATCTACAATCAGATGTCATGATAATAAAAAGTCATCTAACTTTATAGCATTATTCCACTGACAATTTTCACAAGACATCTTTCTTTCTCTCTTGCTCTTTTATCTACCAGAGGAAAACAAATATTGACTCAGGCTTTCACACTCCCTTTTAGTACATAATACCTAGAGGTGGGAGGATTTAAGATGCATCACCCGCATTTCTCCAGGTTATTGCATAATTGGTGGAGATGTGGGGAGGATGAGGGGAAGACACTGTGAGCACTCCACAGGACCTGCATTGTTCAAAAGAAAAGTTTAAATGAACCAGATCATTCAGGTGATTGCCAACTCTGCACTTCATTTCTCCCTAATAGCTCTAGTTTCCAAAATGTTTTTATGAGAATTTAATAAAGTCGAGTTTTATAACAAGCAGCTGTCTGGAAAAGGTGAGGATAGAAGAAGAGGGAAGGGAAACAATTATTTGATCACTAAATTTCCATTTCCCAAGGGCCAGGTTAAGAAGAAATGTGGGTTATAAGATTTGAAATATCCAGTGGAAACAGACACAAAGCACACCTCCTAGGACTTTATAAAGCTAACACCCAGGAGCACAGATGCTCTTATTGAAAACTATCTATAACTTCCACACTGTTATTTCACAGAGAATTACACATGTCACAAATATGCATTTATTATGATTATAATTTACACCCAAAAGAACATTTCTCTCTAAAGGAAGAAAATCATATTCTTGATAATTAAAGGATTAAATGTTTTGCTTGTCTTCTTCCACTCACATGTTGATTAGAGATACAATATCAAGATTTTATCAGTTCTGAGGCTCAAACATTTAAAACTGATTCATGTTAGAGATCCCAAAATCCCTCATTCAATCCTTCAGATTCTCATCAGAGATACCCATGAAAACTGAAGGAGGTGGGTTGTGTCATCATTTGGCTAACAGGCAGACCTTCCAATATCTCTATGTCTCTTATCTGTGTGTATAGCTTGTGTTTGAAGAAAAATGTCTTTGATATTACATATGGAAGACATCCAAAAAAATCAGATTATTATTGAAGAGGCTTAAAGTGACACTACCTAACCACTTATATTCATTCTGTTCCGTGCTTACAGTAACATCTTTTATGTTCTACAACACTCATTTCAAAGCCCATGTCTCATCCGGGAAGCCTGACACTTTGACGTCCTTTTTTGGGGGGCTATGCATAAGTCTCAACTCAGCCAAGTAAAGAGACTTATGGATATATTTATCTCCACCTGTATATCTTACACAAAGAATATTTCTATAAAATGCTATTTATGTCCATGAAAATGCATGTATTTTTTCATTCACAAATATTGACTGTGTGCCCACTATGTGACAAACATGGTACGAGATGCTGGCGATAAAGTTATAAGAAAAACAGCATGGTTTCCATCCTAATATAGCTAACCATGTTATGTATTAAGAAGAGGTGAATGACGCTATGGGAGAATAAAATAGACAGTTTTACTATTCCTTCCCTGAACAAGAGATGATTACGTTTAGATCTAAAAGCCTCATAGAAGGGAGCCAGGTGAATATTTCAGGCAGAAAGAATAGCATGTACCTCTGAGGTGAGGGGTCACGGAAGGAAAGGTTGTTGGGGAGGGGAGGGGAGGGGAGGGGAGGAAAGGTTTAGGCACAAGTCATATCTCATGGTTAAGTGGATGGAGACAAGTCTGCAAAGGAAACCAAGAAGGAGCAGGAAAGGTCTTTGGAAAGAGAAACAAGTGTGTGTAAAGTTACAAAAAAACAAAGGAATAAAATGTTTCAAGAAGGACAGAGCATTTAATAATAGTTAATGTTGCTGAACAGAGAGGTGAGACAAGGAATGAAAAATGTCCCTGAGGTAATTAATGTGAGAGAGATGCTGTACTACTAGTTCTTACAATATGAAACCATTTAAAAACAAATAACAGCACGCCTGATTACCTTGTTTCAAGGCCAGTCTAGCGATCAAGGCCTGGTTCTTGACCAAATGATAGTTTAAATGTAAACAATATAGCTTAGGTTTTTAACTGAAAATTCGGTCTTTTCTAAAGCAGTGGCTCAACTCCTCACTCGTCAGTGACTCAACAGCTTTCTTTGTTCTTTGCTATTTTTAAGATCCAAATATCTTCAGAAAGTTTACTCCCACAGATAATAGACTAAAAGCACTTTGTATTAATTGGAATGACCACTGGAATGGAAATTACAAACTAGATCCTCTTGAGCAATATATGGCACCAGCTCAAAACACCATAATCTGAGTCAACTGCTGAAGGTGTTTTGCTGCCTTTTGTCCTTATGGTGAAAAAATTTACCAGGGAACTGTTCTTTTCTAATTAAAACAATACCGTAGTAAAGCAAAAATATTTGGATTCTTGAATTATTTTTCACAGTGACGTCAAAAAGCAATTAAAATATAGGTAGATTCTGTGTGTTACAGTTGTAGAGAAATGTTTGATAAGTCAATTTCCCTCTCATGCTTATGCTAACTGAGCAACACCAAATAACTGACATGTTCTAGTAGGAGAAGGAACAGTCATACCTATGGGAAAATGGCACCACTGACCAATACCAAGACACCACAGCTCAGGTAAGTCAGAGGAAAAACTGGACACTTGAATGCTATGCTTCAACAAATAACAAGAATGCCACACCCACTAACATACCTTCATTCAAACTAAAATGTAAATTATTTCCTAACCATCCTCTGTTCTTGAAAATCCATGGCATTATTCCCCTCTATTAATAGCACTGGAATGGAAATCAGTAGTGCTAATCCCAGTATCAGTATCACACCACATAATTCCATTTTACCAGTTATAAAATGGGCACAGTGCTTAGAAATTACCTTGGAAATGCTATATAAATTATATGTGTTAATAGGTGTGAATATACTTTGTAAAAATTTAAAAGCTCCATACAAATACATCTCATTAAGATAACCACATGTGGTATACACTTAGCCAATTACATAAATACAATCATTTGGGGAAAAAACTGCTTGTACTTGTTAAATTTTAATTTTGCCCATAAAATATGTGCTTATTATGTGCTTATTCAAATGCAAGACCTTCTAAGAGCATGCCAACGAGATTCACAGATATTCAGATATTCTCTAGATAGAGTTACTGGCGGTTAATTTAACTCCCTGCGGGTTAAATTAACCCTTTGTGTGTGGTGCTGTTCTCATGCTGTATTCCTTCCTCCCCTTCTTTTTAAAAGAATCATCATTGTCAACTCTACACATTGCCATCCAGAACAGATATAGTTTACAACCTCTCTTGCAGTTAAGTGAGGGCTCTTGGATTAAATTCTGGCCAATAGGATAGAAGTTGAAATGCCACGTATGAATGTGTCCCTACAGTATAAAAGTCCTTCAAGTAAAGGGTGTCCATTTCTTCCATACTTTCCTCCTTCCCCTCAATTGGAATATATATATGATGCTGGCGCTCAAGCAGACATCCTGGCCCATGAGGAAGAATCTACATGCTGAGCAAAGTGGAACCAAACATAAAAAAGGTACCTGGGCTCCTGACACACAAATACCATTGCCAGACTTCCTACATATGTATTTCATATGGAAAGAGAAAGAAACTTCTGTTAAATTGTGTCCTCAGTCAGTCACAGACAAACCTAATCCTATCTGGATACTATATATAGATATAGATATATCTATAATAGTGTTTATATTATCTATATTTATATGCACAATTTATAAACATAACCACAAATACATACAGATATTTATAAACATAGATTACATATTTGTACACACTTAACTTGAAATGAGAAAACAGAAGTCTGTGCCTATCCAACTGCTAAGGAGCACAGACACTTCAAACATGGCACCCCAAACACCCGAAGTATGCCATCCTCAATAGTCTCTACAGGGCCAACACAGCGCCATTAGAGCTTCAAATTCTAAGTCTCATCTTATCACACATTCCATCATAGGGCCCTCCAGTGACTCTCTACTTCCTTCAGGACAAAGTCCAGGCGACTTAGGGGGGCCTCCCCTGCCTTTGCACAGAGACACATTTCCCCTTGGGCTGGGCGTGCCTTACTCCAACCCTTCCAAGTTACCTTGCTGATGACTGACTGTCCTTCAAAATTCAGCTCAAATCTT
>JAQZBX010035559.1:9946-24622 GCA_029593785.1 Cabassous unicinctus
TCATTTGCTTTTTTTTTTTTTTTAAAGATTTATTTATTTACTTGATCCATTTTAAACCCCCCCTTCCCCATTTGCTGTTTTGTGTCCATTCGCTGGGCAATTCTCCGTGTCTGTTTTCATCTCTTCTCATCCTCCTCCTCCAGTCTTCACCAGGATTCGATCCTGGAGACCTCCGATGTAGGAGAGAGGTGTTCTAGCCATCTGCGCCACCTCGGCTCCTGGTTTTCGGAGCTTTCGGAGCCTCTCGTCTTGTCTCTCTCCTTTTACGTCATCATCTTGCTGCAGGGCTCCCGGGGCCTGGCGGCTCACCGGCACACAGCCTGGCAGCCCATGCGCCTTCTATATATATATTTTTATTTTACCGGGAGGTCCTGGGGATCGAACCCAGGTCCCTCCATATGGCAGACGGACGCCCAACCATTTGAGCCACATCCGTCCCCGTCTCATTTGCTTTGATACCAACTTAAGTTCAATAGTATCCAAACTATGTTCCTATACCCCCTTTCCCGCCCACCTTTATGTAGTTCTTATCACAGATTACATGTTTATACATTATGAGTCCAAAACCATTGATTTCTCATTACATTTTATGTATTTGCATTTTAGATCCTGTAGGAAGTTAAAAGTGGAGTTAGGAACTAAAAATAAAATAGTACTGGCATTTCTATTTACCCCTGTTGTTACCCTCACTGGAGATCTTTATTTCCTCATGCAGCTTCGATTTATTGTCTATTGTCTTTTCCTTTCAACCTGCAGGAACTCTCTTTAGTATTTCTTAATAGGGCTGGTGTAATGGTGACTCCCTCAGCTTTTGTTTATCTGGGAACGTTTTAATCTCCTTCATTTTTGAAACATAGATTTGCTGAATATAGAATTCTTGTTGGCATTTATTTGCTTTCAGCACTTTAAATATGTCATCCTGCTGTCTTCTTGTCTCCATAGTTTCTGATGAGAAATCTGCATTTAATCTTATTGTGGCTTTCTTGTATGTGAAATGTTGCTCCTTTCTTAGGGTTTTCAGAATTTTCTCTTTATCTTTGGCGTTTGACAATTTGATGATAATGTGGCACAGTGTGGATTTTTCTGGGTTTATCCTGTTTGGAGTTCTTTGAGTGTCTTAGATGTATATATTCATGTCTTTCATTAAATTTGGGAAGTTTTCAGCCATTATTTCTTTGAATCTCCTCTCTAGCCCTTTCTTTTTTCTCCTTCTGGAATTCCCTTAAAACATACTGGTACACTTGCTGGTGTCCCATAGGTTCCTCAGGCTCTGTTCACTTTTCTTGATTCTTTCTAAATTCTCCTCAGACTGGATGATTTCAGTTTTTTTATCTTTAAGTTCACTGGATCTTCTTCTGCCTGCTCCAGTCTGCTGTTGAATCCCGCTAGGGGATTTTTAATTTCTGTTACCATGCCCTTTGGCTCCTTTTTTTGATACTCTCTTTGTGTTCATCTGTCATTTTCCTGATTTCCTTTGGTGCTTTATCCATGTTTTCCTTTAGCTGTTTGAGCATATTTAGGACTATTTTTTAAAAGTCTTTGTCTGTAATGTCTTAGGTTTGGTCCTCACTGGTAGTTTCTCATGTTTTCATTTTCTCCTTTGCCCGGGGTCTTCACTTCCTGTTTCTTTGTGTGTTTCTGTAATCTTTTGTTGAAACCTGGATAGTTTGATATTTTAATATCACAATGTGTTAGACTGAGACATTTGCTTCTTAAGCTTGTATCCAGCTAGTGCTTTGACAGCTTTTCTTGAATGCCAGGAGCTAACCAAAAAAAAAAAAGCACCTTCCCAGTCTTTGTAGATTGACCTGTGCATGCATGCAGTGAATTTAGAGTCTTGTTGTCTTGGGCATGTGTATGTGGCCCTGGGAATTCCCCTGTTTACACAAATACAAATGTCCTCTATTCCTAGGAAGATTTTCTCACAGTCCTGGGCACTGCACTATATGTCCTACAGCCAACAGATCCCTTGTCCCAAGCAGCCAAGGCTTGACTGCTCTCTCACAGTGTAGGAGAGCTCTGTGTACTCCCTTCTATGGTATGTCGGCCACTGCAAGACATACAGGCTCCCACAATATGCATCAGGGTTACTTTGAGCCCTCTGGAACCAAGTCAGGGATCTGTCTTAGCCTGTGCTCCTATCTGGTAAAGGGTGGGGGGAGGGGCCAGCCAGGGCACCTTGAGACCCTACTGCTTTTAAGTAGCCTTTTTCTTGATTCTACGCCCCTCCATTACTGCAGGCCCTTAACTGTTTTCTGGAGCTTTGAGAAAGATGTTTCTGCCAGTTCTTGCTGGTTGTTCAAAGCTTCTATGGGAGGATGGAGCCCTGAAGCTTTTCACTCTGCCATCTTATTTCTTCTACCTATACTTTTTAAATCACTTTCTGAGTTTGGAGTCTAGCCTCTATTCTTATTATCTTCTTGTTGAGAATTGGACGTATAAAATTAAAATCCACTTTTAACCATACCTGTTCTAAACTTTATTCTCTGATGGTCATTTTCTAGATAGAAAAGACATAATGGACATTCTTTTTGTTCTGCATTTTTCCTGCCATTTGTTAATTATACTTGTTAATTTTGCAGTATTTGTACAGTGAGTCATAGTGTCTGTGTATTTATTTGACTCATACATATTTGGAGGGAAAAAGATGGTGCTGGTGCCGCATACCCGTACCTTAAGCACTTGATCTGACCCAGCTCCTAGAGAAGGACTGGACTTTAAAACACTCTTGGATATCATTCCTGTTTACCTGGGGCAAACATGATTTCCTGTAGCTTTAGAATGTATACTCATCAAATATTTAGCAAGTTCACTCCATAGAATGAGTTTCAGATTCTATTGTGACCTTGAGGAAGGCATGAAATCCATCATGTTTCTCTAGAATTCCCGCCTCGCCCCCCAGTAAGGTTTTATCCCTTCTTTGAATAGAGTAATTGTTTCATCCTTTTTATCAGCAATAATCTGAAATAGAATGAGAATTTGGGATGCAAAGACATCCTAAGTAGAGGGAAGAACTTGAGCATAGACTGAGGAATGAGGAATGCAATGAATGGTCATGATACTGGACAGTGGTGATGGCCAGTGTATGAGAGAAGCTTGTCTGCAGTGGAGCTTTCTTTATAAATCATAAACCAGAAAGCGCACAGATTGTAGTGGGGTTCAGGCGATAGAAAGCTTCGTACCTCTGTTCTCAGGCAGATATAAGTGGAGGCGTTGGTTCTGCTGATATGTGCCAGGCATCAAGGTGGGCCCTTCACCTGTGAAGTGGGCTTCATCTGCACAGCGGCCCTGGAAGGAGCAGATGCCCCATGAGGAAATGGGGTGACCAGGATAAGTTATTGGCAGCCTAGTTTTATGAAGTTTGACTTCAAAGCTTGTAATCTTTAGGATTACTTTAAATTTTTGAAAAGTTACCTACATGATTAGGGGAGAGATTTAAGGCAGGTAAAAAAAATGTTAAAGCCTATTCTTTGTCCTTGCATGAGATATCAAGAATGGAAGTGATAAAGTAGAGGAAGGGATGATGAGGCGTCTTGATATTTAAGATGGAAATGCCCCCACTATCCAAATCTATTTGGTCCCTATTTTGAGACTATGTTACAATAGAATGCTCCTATCATTCTGTTCTCCCTTTGTTTTAAATACCCAACTTTATTTTTTTTCCTCAAACATAGAACACCTTTTTCAATATTTATCTGCTTCCCCTACAATATGAGCTTTTACAGCAAGGACTTTGTTTCCAAACCATGCCTGGTAGCCAGTTCATAATAATTGAATGAAGAATGGAAGGAAGGCATATGGGAGAAAGAAGTTGAAGAAACAATCAAAAGACATACAAGAATCAGTTGAGAGGAAGCTGACACAGAATTTGATTTTATTTAGCAAGTTGGGGTTAATGCTGGATTTTCCTAGAGGCTCAAAAGGGGAGCCTAATGAGAGTTTAGCACGACAGAAATTTGACAGACACTATTATAGCTACCAGAGACAATAGTTTGGAACTGTCTGCTTCCAGGTTTTTAGGAGCTCTGTGATAATATATTGTGAGAAAGAATATATTCATGGGGATTGTCTGAAGGGCATGTAGTCTTCATTCTTCTGTAGATGCTAGAATGTACCCTTGGTGTAAGCTGGGTCCATCAAACAGCTTTTGTACATAAGTATACTCTACCTAATGCCAGCTGCATCCCCGTCTTTTTACTGACTTGCACTTTGGCTGAGTGCTCCCCGCTTACATGGAGAGGCACCATAATATGGCACAGGATCTGCTTTTTTGGGTCAGTTGTTGAGATATTTTTGAAGCACTGTCTTCTCCACTACTCTGTATCTACCACCACTGCCCCCTTTAAATTATAACATATATACAACAAAAAATTTCCTTTTCTAACCATTTTTAAGTATACACCTCAGTGGTAGTTATTATATTTACAATGCTGTGCTACTATCACCACCATCCATTAAAAAAACTTTTCAGTTGCCCAAAACAGAAACACTGTACCTATGAAACAAAAACTCCTCATCCCTCTCCCCACCAGTAATCTCTAATCTACTTTCTGTTGCATGAATTTGCTAATTCTAGGTATTTCATACAAGCAGAATCATACAATATTTGCTTTTTGTATCTGGCTTCTTTCAATTTCACTCAGTCTAATGATTTCAAAGTTCCTCCATGCTGCAACATGTATCAGAATATGTCCCTTTTTGAGGATTATAACACACCCTGGGGCAGAAGGGGCTTGGCTGTATTGTCCCCTTTCCACTGTTAGGAAGGGCTTGTGTTTTTGAGGGGGATCTACTTATTCTAGTGCTGTTTTATCTATAACTATCTGTAATGCAGATTCACATGGTCTGGAAGAGTTGGCAGACCAGTAAGAAGTTAACTCTGGGCAGGGCAGTGGGATTTGGGGGAGGAGGATGAAGAGATTTGTACTTTTTACTCTGTTAATGTTTCTCAACCTTGTTTTCCTTATCAATTCCCATGGAGCCTTTTTAGATATTTTTCCTAATTGTCTTGCCTCACCCTCACAAATACCAACCCTCCCCTCCGCCCCCACCCCCGCCCCAAAATTAAATACTAAGAATAAGATTTTGTTGGGTAGGATTGCATACTTTCGAGCATCACCAATCATTGTAATAACTAAGTTTTTTTTCCCCACCACCCTTCCCTTTGCAAGAACCAGTTTTCACCTCCTTGGTAGCAATATGGCCCCCATTGAGAATGCATGTTCTGTGGCTATGTATTTCTACACCCTTTAATTTCTTTTTTGTTTTTCTTTTTGACAAGCAAGTTACATAAATCAAAAAGAAAGTGAAGGCTAAAGGGCTGGGCTGCAGTGGGGTTGACTCCACTGTGGTGCTCTTGCCTGTTCTGAAAGGAGCTGAGGGAGAGCAGGAGGTGAAACCACCCTGGGGGGTGAACCCTTGACAGGCTTGGGAGCAGAACAGGCAGAGTAGGGAATTGCAGGGAATTGGAGGATCAACCAGATCAAATGCCCAGAAGGCTTTTTTCTTCATGGACTTTTCTTCACTCTGATTGTATTTGGTGAGGGAAGACATGGGTGAGCTTTAGTGAGGGGCCTCCCACGGGTGTGCCCCAGATACAATCCCCTCAGCACCTGAGTACTAGACAAATGTTTTGCAAGCGTGCCTTGAAGTGAAAAAGGTGGGGAGGGCACCTCTTAGGAGAATTTGTGGGTGATTAAGAATGGAAGGGTGGGCATGGTGAAGAAAGGGGAGGCTGTCGGTTTGAAAGAACCAGACAGGAAGTCTGAAGGTGGTTTGGAAATGTTTGAGAAGCTCAAGTATAAAATTTGAGGAAGAAAAGTAAAGAAAATGATGTTTATAAACAACTTGGAACAAGTAGTTCTTAAACAAACTAGAGTGAAATTTCCATGAGGTATTAATGAGAAGAGTATAGATTAGATAATTTTTAAAAACTTCCTTGTTGCAAGGAGGAAAATGTCAGCCTTTTTGCCTGCCTCCCATAATCAGAAATGAAAGCTTTCTAGATGAAAATGGTGAATAAATTTTCTTGGTCAAAGTTTACTCTCATTCCCTTGATCTTACAAGATATGTATATAGAAAAGTTTAAAAATAACTGCTTGGGCTGCATGCAGATATCCTTTTTTTAAAGATTTATTTATTTATCCCCCCCATCCTCCCTGTTGTTTTGTGCTGTCTGCTCTCTGTGTGTTCTTCTGTGTCTGCTTGTCTTCTCTTTAGGTGGCGCAAGAACCAATCCTGGGACCTTCCAGAGTGGAGAGAGGCACTCAATCTCTTGTGCCATCTCCGCTCCTTGGTCTGCTGGGTCTCTTATTGTCTCTCTTCTGTGTCTCTTTTTGTTGCATCATCTTGCTGTGCCAGCTCTCCGTGCGGGTCAGCACTCCTGCATGGGCCAGCTTGCCTTCCCCAGGAGGCCCTGGGAGTCGAACCCTGGACCTCCCATATGGTAGACAGAAGCCCAGTAGCTTGAGCCACACCCACTTTCCCAGATATCCTTTTAAAAGGAAAACTTAAGATTCCTGCGTCATATGGAACAGTATTGAGCCAGTACCTAAGAATTTTTTTTATTAGTAAAAAAAATTTTTTTTTAAACAAGCACTCCTTCCTAAATTTTGAATACTGTTTAGCTGGTTTGGCTAAAGAAAGCTCACTTATTAGAAAAAAAATATTAGCAATATTCATGTAGAAAAATCCTTGCTGCTTCTTCATTTAAAGAAATATGCTAAGTCAGAGCCATGATTTGGATGCATAACCTACCTAGTTTTCGTTTTTAGAGTACCACATGGGGTCATAAGAGTGTTGCACTTATGAATTTCTTCTGTGCACATGCTGTTATGGTGAGCCTCAGAAACAGAATTGGCTGCCAGAACTCTGCCCCACAATTAGTCAGGGGTAGAGTCAGGATTTGAAATCCAGGTTCATCCAACTCTAGTCCTTGACTTTTCTATCACATCACTTCCTTGATGAGAACTGTCAACAGAGGAGATGAACATTTCTCACTGGCTTTCCTACTAGGATTATTTCAAGTTAGATCTGTAATCACTTTGTGGTTTGGGTTATGGCACTGAATCTGTCAGGTACATTTTGAACAAAGGAAACATAAATATGCTTTTATATTTTTTTTCTGGCTACATAATAATTGTTCTCATTTGGTATAAGAATTAACCCCTCCCTCCTCCCCCCCAAATAATCAAAACTATCCAACATAGCTTCATCCCTACATTTGAAAAAATGAAGAGAAAGGATTTCTTTAGAATTTTTTGATGGTTGATCAATTTGTATAGACTGTTTAGAATAGGAAGCAACCTAGTTGACCCATCAAGTCCAGCCTTTCTGTTGTACAGACAGAAGCTGGATCAGAACTTAGCTAAATTAACCATAGGAAAAGATGGGTGCAGCCTGGTTTATAAACCTGCTATCCTAGCATACCATGTTTTTTTTTTTGGACTTATTGAAATGCATCTCCTAGTTGAGAGTGCCTTTGCTTTAGAAAAAAATTTCAACTCATAATTAGAGGTTGCTTTCCATCGATAATGCTTAAACTTTCTTTTCTTCTTTGCCTATCTCCTTCTGACCCACCCCAAATTTATATAGAGAGAAATTCTTTTTCTAGCCATCTAGAACAAGACTCGGGTACAAAAGTAGCCAAGTCTTAAAAATTTGTCAGTTTAATATTTAATCCATTTTCTAAAAGTGCCATATATAAATTGATACATTTGATATGGTAGGGGAGATGCATTATCCGCGGATATTTTTCTGAAGTATGGTAGGAGTTATTGCTGCTTCCTGCGTACCCAGGGCAAAATATGGCCCTGTGCCAAAACCTTCCAGCATCACTGCTTCCTTCCCTCCCTCCCTCCCACATCCAAATGTCCATGTAGCCAATACTGGCAAGATGTGAGGCAGGAAATCACCATACACTCAGTAGCTTTACAATATGCCTAAAACTATCTTTTATAAACTAACCTCGAGCCCAAATTTTGATCCATGAAACATAATGTCAGTTATCCTGATACGAAAATATAAGCTCATTGAATTTCCTTTTGAAATTCTGGTTAAATAAATCTACGCCTTAAAGGATCCATTATTCTGTTAAAGCCATTTGCCTTGGGGGGATGAAGAAACAGAGGAACCAGGAATTGCAGTTTCCCTAAAAGACAAAGTAATTGCTGAAATCATTTGCATCTTACCTTGAAGCAGAGGCAAGGCCTCTTGGGGGAGGGGGAGAGGCAGTAACTGGAAACAGCAATAGTCTTAATTATGTTCCAGGATATTGTGAGGTTAAGGTGCACAGTGAAGCTCTGGGAGGTTGACATGAATGTTGTTTCCCACTTATTTGATCTGGAAAATGGAATCTTTTTTTCCCTCTTTTTTTCCCACTTTGAGCGGAATCAAAGACTGACAGGCTATTAATGGACACTGAAAGGAACTATGGTGAAGTCCGACAGAAGCCACTTGTGGTTTTAAAACTCAGTGCTGTTTTTTACTGTTGGGTGCCTTAAAGGTCGGCTGCTTAGGTTCTTACATATCTGTCATCATAGATCTCAGATCAGGGGCCTCTCACTCTTGGAAGATATGTGTTCAGGACAGTGATATGATATCTGGGGCCTTGGGCACTTTGTGCAGGTGTCCTTGGCTCCTTTGTGACTGATATAGACCAGAATTTGAAGGGCCTCCTCGTGACTAAAATGTGACGTCTTTTCTTTCAGTAATTGAACCTAATCATT
This sequence comes from Cabassous unicinctus, assembly GCA_029593785.1. Classification (NCBI taxonomy): domain Eukaryota; kingdom Metazoa; phylum Chordata; class Mammalia; order Cingulata; family Chlamyphoridae; genus Cabassous; species Cabassous unicinctus. Next base: position 18,673 of record JAQZBX010035559.1, read on the forward strand.
TATTTTGTGGACAGCAAATATTTCTACCAATCATTTCCATTTCCAGCAGTGCTTTATCTGACTCTCAAGCTCAGGATCTGGTAACAGCTTGTTCTCTGCCTCCTGTACACCGCCTGTGTGTTACTGGCATTTTCCCCTGTCCTGCAGGAGAAGAAAAACTATACATGATCTTTTCCTTCTTCCCAACCGAGTTTTTCTTAATAACTGATTGAGCAACCTCTTGACAAGGAATGGCTTAAGAACTTGAGCATTTAACAATATTTTGTTTAAATTTTATTATTTTAAAAGTGAAGTCTATGGTCTTATTATGAAGAGTCTTTTAAAACCTGAATTTAACAGGTAGTTTTAGCACATATAATAGCATAGCAACTGTGTCATTAAGCTGCCTTTATTGTAAAATTCTCCAAGTAAAAAGTTAACAGATTTCCTCTTAATTTTATTAAACGTTTGGGTGCCAGGTACTAAGGGTACAAAAGTGAATCAAATCCTTATCCTGCCTCTAAGGAGTCTAATAGGATGTAGACTACATAACCAGAGTTAAGTGACAACTGGTGCCATATTGTAATATGCTGTTAACCATCATCACTTCCTGGGGTCTCTCATGAATGGGGATCTGTCCTATTTGATCCAGGTTTTCTTCTCCTTAATCCTAGTTTCTTTCCATGTGCTATTCAAAGTTTTGTGTGATAAAGTCTTAACCAACATTTTTATTAGTTGTTGAAGCTGTAATAGTAGGTTGGGTTTGCCGATGAAATCCATTGAGTGTAGTTTACTGCATGTTCCAGCTGAGGTCTTAATGGATAATAAAAGCAGACCAAGACCTTGGTAAGTCATTAGTTTCCAATGCTTCAATGAAATCCCTCTAAAGTTAGTTAACTTGTATTTCAGATTGCATCCAAGTATGATCATCAGGCAGAAGAAGATCTTCGCAGTTGGATAGAAGAGGTGACGGGCATGAGCATTGGCACCAACTTTCAGCTGGGCCTGAAAGATGGCATAATCCTCTGCGAGTGAGTTATGGCCCCTGGCACGTCCATTTCTGTACTTCCGGTGCTTTCCCTCCTTCCCACAAACCTTGTGTGATGCAATTTTTTAAATGCCTTCCTTTATTGATATAAGGCCAAATTTACATTCCAGTCTCTGTTTTTGTGTGACCAACAAATAAGGTGTCATTTGTATTTTTCTTTTCAGACTCATAAACAAACTACAGCCAGGTTCAGTGAAGAAGGTCAACGAGTCCTCGTTAAACTGGCCTCAGGTAACTACCAAACCAGCAACCACTGGTTCTAGTTGGTTGCTCTTTAAACAGCAAAATCTTGATTACACTTTTAAAATAGACATTTTAGTGGAAATTTGTGTACATGGCTATAGTTTTTATCAGTTGGGTTTTTTTTGGGGGGGAGGGGGGCATGTTATTTATTTTTGTTAGCCCTGCCAAAGCAAGGCCTCTCCACAGAAATCTTTAGTAAAAAGCAAAAGATTTATACGATTTGAAGAGAAACCAGAGTATCGCTATTATGTTATTTTTAATGTTTCCATAATACTTATTGAATTAGTTCAGTGATTATTAGATGTTTAGCTTAGAGGTTTTCCTATATTTAGCCTGCTTTCAGAAAGAATTTGACACAGTTTGCACAGAGAAACACAACCTAGACCATAAAGACAAATGAGGGAAAAGGAATTTAATATAACAACTAGAGACTGACTATTAGAACAGTGTTTCAAGCATGGTCTTAGTTCATGAGTGCATATGACTGTAAAATTGGATATTTGGTTGTAAGTGTGTTTTGAGATATGAGAGAACGAGCATATATTAACTACTAATTTATTTTGAAATTAAAATGAAAACATATTGAATTTGTTGATTGTGATTAATTATGTACCTTTTGACAAAAGAGTTTACTCGAGGTGTGGATAGTTCTGACACAGAATTCTTCAAAACTTTTAAGGGAAAATCTGCCTTTTAAGAGTTGAATAAACTTGGCTGCTTAAAAATATTAAAAAGAACATTATGCCCATGGTAAGATACTGACTCTTTTCCCTTTTCCTTTTCTAGAGAAAAATTGTGCTTAGTATGTATCTAGTCAAGAATCCTTGCCAAGTAGCTTTCTACCTTGCGTCTTGTAACTAGTCATGAAGACCTAGAGTTTTGGGATATTATGAATGTCAATATTTGGCGTGAAAGTGATATGACCGTTTTCTTTTATAGTTGGAGAATATTGGCAACTTTATTAAAGCTATTCAGGCTTATGGTATGAAGCCACATGACATATTTGAAGCAAATGATCTTTTTGAGAATGGAAATATGACCCAGGTTCAGACTACGCTGGTGGCTCTTGCAGGTCTGGTAAGTAGATGACTTTAGTGGCTGCTTGAAAAAAAGTATTCCCTACCATGTTGGTGATGAATTGTATCTTTATTGTCCCCTGGGGCTCAGACCAGGTGGAGAGAGGTCCCTCCGTAATTAGCATTGTGGAAAGGTTGCTGACTTCAGCTGCCTCATACTAGATAGCTTAATGAGAACACTTACATTTCTGAGTTTTCTGTATTACTGCATAGCCTGAAATGTTTCATACCTCTAGTATTTGAGTCTTACCTAGTGCAGCCTTCCTCTGTGGACAGTGACTTTTCTCTGTTGTTCCTTTTGTAAAGCTCTGTCAGCAAAATCTCCATATGAGTGTTGCTTTTCAGTTAGTATACATGTTTCCATCTAGGCTAAGACAAAAGGATTCCATACAACCATTGACATTGGAGTTAAGTATGCAGAAAAACAAACAAGACGTTTTGATGAGGGAAAATTAAAAGCTGGCCAAAGTGTAATTGGCTTGCAGGTAAGTAATGTGGTATTCTTTATTCACTCATAAAATGGAATTTTTTTCCTAATCATATTGTCTATTTTTTTTTTTAGAAAATGTACTTTATAAATTCCTAAAAGTTATTGGCTAAATGAGACAATTTTATATATCCTTAACACTAGAGTTATTTATTCATACTAGTAAAGCATGATTCAGCAGCCAGACTCTGTTAGAATTTGTTGGTTTAATTCTTAGGAAGTACTTAGTTTGGGTGGTTTCCCTCCCCTCATTGTCCCCCTGGAGACTGTCACAAAATACCATTGCTAAATGCACTAAATACCCAATATGCAGTGAACTTTACTATTTGATCCCTGCTTGATATAGCGCTTATCTTTTGACTGAGTGTAAGTGTGGTGGATTTATTTTTATACAGTACAAAATTATATCAGTGGTAAGAAATTGGAAACCTAAATTTCCAAACAGTACTCAGTTGGCCAAATTATGATTCCATGAAAGGAACTAGTTTGTGAAAATTAGACACAAGAGTTTGAAAAAACATGTTTGCATATCTGTAGTTACATACACACACATAAGGTAAAAGAGTTAGATGCTAGAAGGAATACACAAATGTTTACTGTGACTGGATGGTGCGATTACAATGATTTTTTCCCTTTTTTGCTGATACATGTTTTCTGAATCTTCTTTAATGAACAGGTTCTACTTTTAGTAATAAAGTTTCCTTTAATAAATCTGGTTTTAAGTGAAAAATCCAACAGTAGAAATGTGTCCCCAACGAGTAGAACAGGGTGTACTGGTTGGTCCTGAAGCCATATTCTCAGTGGGACAGAGAAGTTAATTATTGTGCATCTGAATTCTGAGGTTTTACTGTGGTTGAGTTCATATTCCTCATTCTTCCTTTCTGACTGTGCCAGGTGACATGAGTGTTTAAGGAATAGAATGTAGTTCTTTTTCCATGAAAATTTGGCAGTTTTGATGAAACTTGAAGGCTCTGTTAGGCTTCTTCTGGAGAAGACGCTTGGTATTTGCTTTCACATTTTATGCAAAGCATAGCTGGAGTAGAGAGGCCCAGCTCAAGATGGCTTCAGTCACTAAATGGCTGAAGCCTTATGTCCCTTCATTTGGTTATCTGTGCTATAAATGATAGAGGGAAAGAAGAGCAGAATTATTCCTAACTCTGCCACTGTTACAACCTTTTGTGTTTCCATCTATCTTATATGTGCATATTTATATGTGATTAATTATGCTGTGAGGTGTTATGTTCAGTGAGTTTTTTGAAACCTTTCTTTTGAAAGCTAACACCTTGAAATTCCTTTGTAAGAGTATAGAGAATTTGTATCTAGTTGGTGGAAACTCAGCACAGGAAGGGACTTGTCAATTGTGCCCCATTCCTCCCTCTTTAATAAAACCAACACAGTATTATTTTTCTTTGTGTTGTTGACTTCTGATGATTAATGCTAATGTTATTTTCAACCTAAAAGATGGGAACCAACAAATGTGCCAGCCAAGCAGGTATGACAGCCTATGGGACTAGGAGACATCTTTATGATCCCAAGATGCAAACTGACAAACCTTTTGACCAGACCACGATTAGCCTGCAGATGGGCACCAACAAAGGAGCCAGCCAGGTAAGCAATACACTTTATAGTTACAGCAGTGTCTGCAGAAGGGCTGTTTTCAATTTGCACTTAGCTTATTCTGAGGAATTCAAAGTAGGTATTTTTTGTACCATACATTTAGAGTAGATTCTTTCAGGAAGGTAAGATTTTGCTGAGGAAGCAAAAGAATCAAAGGACCTTTTCTATAGTAACGCAAATAGGCATGGTGCATGGTTTTTGTTGGCACTTAGAACAGCTGGCCTTGCTGCCTACCCAGAAGAAAAAGGATAAGTTTCATACAGTATAATTGCTTTAAATCCAAGTAAAAGATTGCTCATTTAAATGCTTCTGACTAGCTTTTTTTTTAAGTTATTAGGTAAAATTATCTGGTGTTCTATTAAAAACTAACTAGCATGCCTATTAAAATGTATAAATACAAGCTGAGAGAAAATCCAGCATGGGGAAAATGTCAGCACCCCAGATGGAAGTATTTCCTAGTTAAAAATAAATCACCAGCACCTCAAAAGGCAGTTCCAATAATCATTTGAGAGCAAACAGGTCTCCTATTCCACACAAGTGGGGTGGGGGTAGGTTTATAAAAACCTTTTTCTTAATGATCCCAAGATGAGACCTGTTGTTGTTGTTTGCCCTTTATGGAACATGTCCTGCCATGTGTGACATTGAATCTCATAGCTGCCACTCAAGTTTGCTCTTTTACTGACTTTAAACTTGGAAATGTGCACTTGGCATCACAAATGGAGAAATGAGGTCCAAGTTACTGTGCTCTGTAAAGGAGGAGTAGGTGTTTGGAAGTTTGTCTTGGAATTGTGCTCTTCTGTATCTTGGAGCCTTTGAGAGACTCCGGTCCTTCAGGACTGCTCAGCATAATTTTTGTTGAGTGTATTATAAGCTTTTGAAATTGGTAACCTGAATAGTATATACGGTAATAATAGACATTCAAGTAAACTTGTGTGTGTGCCCACATTATGCTTTGTTTTTACATTCTTTATGTCAAATTCTCCTATCAGTGCCAAGTAGGTAGCCTTGTCTCCCTTTTGCATATGAAAAACCTAAAACTAAAAGTAAGTTAACTTGCTTGAGGCCATGGAGCAATTTTATAACAGCAAGGATTTGAAGGAAGGTCTGACCTAGCTCCAAAGCCGATGAATATTTGTAAGGGTGATTCAGTGTCAGGATATTTTGGTAAGCTACCTTTACCCCTGAACCAATGAAAGCTACTGTATTAATGTTCACATTCAATATGAAATTCATAAGTTGTAAAATATTCACAAGAATAGATTTCAGCTTCTGTTGTAACTTTTATACCATGTTCTAATACTAGGCAGGAATGTTAGCACCAGGTACCAGAAGAGACATCTATGATCAGAAGCTAACACTACAACCAGTGGACAACTCGACGATTTCTCTACAGATGGGGACCAACAAAGTTGCTTCCCAGAAAGGAATGAGTGTGTATGGGCTTGGGCGGCAAGTATATGATCCCAAATACTGTGCTGCTCCAACAGAACCTGTCATTCA
>JAQZBX010035560.1:0-24525 GCA_029593785.1 Cabassous unicinctus
AAAAGAATTATTTGTTGGAAAAACGCACCTGAAAAATATGTTTCTGTACAAAAAGAATAGGACAGATTTAGGGAATCTTTATAAATAATTTCTGTTCATTAAATCACAAATGTTTAAATGCATTTGCTAAGAAAATGAATGCAATTAAGATTATGTAAATGCAAGTGAAATATCTGCTTACATTTCTCTCTAGTAGCCAATCAGTTTGGACTGGAGAAACCCTCAACTGGTTTCCGTCTTCTTCCCACTCAAGTATCATTTTCAACTCTGGGGTTTGACTTGAAAACAATGGGAAAATGTGATCAAAATAAAGCAAAGCCACAACTTTATTTTCTTTGGAATTCAACCCCAAAGAGTTTTCATTTCCTTCAAGCTCTCTGAGAACTTTTACAACAGAATTTAGCCCTACTAACTGAAAAATATCCAAAATATGCTGCTCTCAGGAGTTCTGTTGGCTAATAGTGTTTCAACACATGTTTTATCCCAGTCCTTTATCTGTCCTGTTCAGAAATCTCTGCATTGCTTCTGAGACATGAGATTAGATACATGTCTGTTTTTTAAAAATATATGATATAACAAAGGAGGCAGATAAATGCCTCCTGGCATCCAATATCACTGTAGTCAACTAAGCTGAAATTAGAAGGGGGGAGGGACACAAAAACTACGTGCCTGACACAGCTAGGAAGGAGGAGAGAACAGGCCTTGAACTGACAGACTTGGTGGTTCAGGGCAGGAACAGAAGTTCTTGAGTCTAAAGCAGAGATCAATAACGTTCAGTCAAGGCTGGAGGGGCCCTTGGAGAGAAAAGGAAGAGAAGAGGAGGAAAAAACGCAGCCACAAGAGGCAGCCTGATCAGGTAACACGATTCATCAGAAGCACCGACAAGCATGATGCTCTTGGTGGTACCAAGACTATTCACAGGCCAAGGGAAGAGGCCAGTCCCTGCCAGCTGCATGTCTGCAACCCCACTGAAGAGACATGAAAAAGAATAATACTACTAATAACAAGTAAAACAACAGAAACTGAGATCTAAGAGATCTGAATGGACCTGGGGTTATATGGAGGAAAGCCTCTTAGAGGAGCATGTTTTGAAATGGGTCTTAAAGGGTGACTGCCATGGAGATGAGAATGGGTTGGTATCCTGGAAGAAGCCCAGATCGTGCGTTAACCATATAGCACAAACCTAAAACTTCAGATGAAGTGCTCTTGGCTTTAGCCATTGGAAGAAACAACTTCTGAATGCTTACACAGCGTTCCATGGAAGTAGCTGAGGATATAAGCGTGAGAAGGACACACTCTGGTCCTTTCAAGAATCTTTAAGCTAACAGAGAAAGAACCATGTAACCAAATAATTATGAAATATTACTGCAGGAGCAAGGAAAGGGCTTACAGCCACCACTACAGTTAGTTGTGTGCTCACCATATGCCAAGGACCACTGTAATAATTTTACCTTTACCTCACTGAATAGTCCCAGCCACCCTATGAAGGAGGTACTGTTTTACACAGATGAGGACACTAAAAGGAGAGTCATTTGCTCAAGGAAATTAATTGCTCAAAGTCCCCCATGTAAGTAAGCGGTGGGGCTGGGATTTAAAGCCAGATAGTCTGGATTCAGGGCCATAATCTTTTAAGGCTATTCATTTTCACCTGTGTAAAATATGTTGTGGGATGGAAACTAACATTTACAGGGAACCTGGTGTTTCAGTGTTGAATGTCCTCAATAATTCTACGACTTTGGCACTGTGCCTATGCATATGGGTGAGGCAACCGAGATCCAGAGTGGATCAGGATTTCAGGAGCTGTTTGGACTAATTCTGAAATGCATGTTCTGAGCTATACTCCAGAGGAAAGAATGAAGCAACCCATTCCCTGGGAGGCCTCAGGAGACTTGAAGACAGTGGAGAGAATGGAGCTGAATCTGGAAGAAAGAGCAGGGTGTTAGAAAAGAAAAGAAAAGAATATTCCAGGTGGTGCGACTAATAGGAGGAAACATTCATAGCCACCCAAGAGCACGCCCATGAGCACAGGGCACGGGGGAGGCTGCCCAACAGGACTGGCCACAGCCAGGCTGCGCAGGACCAAGTGGCACCACATGCTTATTGGTGTGGGTGTGAGCCCGAGTCTGGGGGCCCTCAGAGTTTTTCACGCAGGAGAATGGCACGCTCCCATCTACACGAGGGGAGGCACTGTGGAAGCAGTAATTGAATTCACAGACTTTGAGGTGGCAGAATTGACAGAACACTATGCCTGAGAGAAAGTGGTGTAGGATGAACCCAAGATTTCATGCTTAGAAGCTCGGTGGCAGATTAAGAAAATGAGGAGAGAAGAGCAGGTTTCTAGGGGAAAATGGCATGTGCAGTCTGAAAAGCCTTTGGTACACTGAGTGGTGTTATCCGTGAGATAGCTCAAAGATAATTCTGGAACACCATGGAAAACATGGAGTTAAACTTTGGTCTCTTTGCATTTGCATAAAACTCAGAGGGGAAAATACAGAGAAGAGGGTGAAGAAGGTAAATAGTCATTTTGGCTTAGTTTTTCTTCGTTGGGATTTTTTTTGGGGAAGGGAGTTGTTTGGGGTGTGTGTGTGTGTGTTTCTCTCCCCCTCTTCCTCAATTAGTTGGGATTTACGGAGGAAAACTTGTTGCAGGTGTTTATTCCAAATGTTACTCATTCTGGAACAGCCTCAGCGCATCCTGGCAACCCCAGCTCCCAGAGAAGGCACGGCCGTGAGTTCACTGATGTGGGGAAGCCCTGCTCTGGCCCCAGGCAGGAGAGTGAAGATCAAAGCTCACAGTGCAAATACGGTTCCGATTAAAACCAAGCTCTCTGCTCTTGATGTGAGCCAACCCCGATTGTTGGTAGGAACAATGGAGTAGTGTAGCAAAGACACTGGCAAAAAGTTTAAAACCAGGATATACTCAATTTAAGAAAAAGAAAGAAAATGAAATCAGCCTGAGTCCCAAGGAATTTGACATAGGAGGTCCATGTGGAGAGGTGACGTGCCTTGTTTTGTTGAGGACCCCGTTCTGCCAAGGACAGAATCCAGCACACTGGCATCAGGAGGCCTCCACCAAGGTCCCACGGTGCCAGAAACCGCCTGTGGGCTTTAGGATGGCCCCACGCCTTTCGGCTGTCTGTTTCCCTAAACGGACGCGTGAGGGGGCAGCACTAGAATCTCCCTCGGTCCCCTTCCATCCCTCTAGCATTTCTATTAGCTGGTTGCTTCCAGGAGATGCCCCCCTTACCATCGCCTACCGCCTTCTCTCTTTCTTGGAGGAAAGATACCTGATCTAGCGACGGGCTAACAAGGGTGCCTGGGCCATTTCTCCAAACTCCAGAGGTGGTAGAGGGGCCCAGAGTACTCCCAATATTGAAACTCCCAATATGTTAGAAAATTAAGAAATGCCAAGGCAGGATTATCAAAACTCTCATATATATTTTTAATTGTTTATATTTCACAATTTACCCTTATTTACAACCAACACAACCAAAGTATGTTATATGTGTGTGTGTGTATGTATATATATGCTTATCTTCATTTGGAAACAATATTCTTTGTGAATATGAGGCCTACCAGTTCTCTCCTCTCAAAAGTCTCGTCATTTTAATAACCCCAAGAGCTTAACATGTCGTTACCACCTAGCAGATAATTAAAGAGTACTTGCTAAATGAACAAATGCACACACAAAGGAATGAACAGTCTAATGTCCTCAGGCTCTGCATATTAAATTAGGGAAATAATAAGGTGGCAATATGGTTATCTGAGAAGTATGTGAATAGAGTTAGGCTCTATGGCTAGGCAAATTCCCTGAAATCCCCCTAACTAAAATGTAAGAGAAATAAGAGAGGCTCTTAACTAGAAGTGGGAATAACATCCCAGTTTCACCCCTAAACATCTAATGCCAAACTTCAACTAGGATACATTTCTACCATCCAGTCTTAGACTGGGGAAGGACAGAACTTTCCAGAAGCCAGAGATCGGGTCCCTTGAAAGAGCACCTGCCACAGTGTTGTCTGCAGTTGTGTGTTACAGAAATTCTTCTGAGGAGATTAAGGGGAAACAGTTGGTTAAGCAAACCACTGCCACACGGATGAAAGAGACTCAAAAGGCTGATAAACATGTTGAATTTGGAAAATCCCCAAGATCACACATGGTCTTGATGTTATAAGCATCCATTCCCCACTCAGCCCAGCAGGTGCTATTGTTCTCAAAGTTTTGTTTTTCAGCCCATACATCCTTCTAGATTTACCCAATAAGGACTTCTGATTGATGGTTGTAAAGAGGAAAGCTGCCTGGGACTTACAGCAAAAAAAAAAAAAAAAAGGAAGCAGCTGCTCAATGGAGGGTTCCTGTCCCAGGCTGTGCCCCAGCTGTGCCCCAAGCAGCCCGTGCAAGTCTGTGCTTCAAACTCCCAGCCTTGGGAAGAAGGAAAACACTACTTGACATCTACCTTCTTCACAGCGGTTCACGGAGAGGATTAATGAGTTAATAAGCATTAAGTACTTTGCAAGCCACAGATGACTGGCAAATCTTATTAGGACCACATTTTTCCTACCAAAGTGGCTCCAGCTCTGAAGAGAAGGTTATAATCCCAGGAGAAATGTCTACTTCTAACCCAGGAAACAAGATGCCTACTCTCAGGTAATAGGATGCCTGTTAAAGCACCCTAGGCTGTCCAGTCACTAGTGGCAGGGACAGATTTAGACAATATTAAGGCAACACTATCCCCCAAAGTACTACAAAAGTAAGTACCCGAAGGAATAAGCAATTCCAATTAACAGTGGCATCTGCAGCAGCAGCAAAAATGCTTTGGTTACACTGATGTTTCTTGGTATTCCCCGCCCCCGCTCAAGTTTAAAACTTATTTAGCTGTTTCGCAAACTACAGTTTTGTTAATAAGGTTGGGTCATTTACTTTAGCCACATCTAGACTTTACATGCTCATGAACACAACCTAGTCAAACTGCAATAATTATATTTATTTGATACAATGCAGGTGGTTTCCAAGACTATATTTATTCTCAAAGTATAAATAATGTGAAATGGCTAGGCAGCTAAAATTTATTGAAAGCTCTCTCCCACTCCACAAAATGATCCTCTATTTATTTTGCAACCTAGGGTACATAGAACTCTAAAACAATCAGTCACCAAAAATGGGAACGCGAAGGCAACAGCCTCCAAATCAAGAGTCCTGGCCCCATTTAACCAATGTTCCAACATTTCTGAAAACTTTTCATCAGAACAAAACGACTACTCCAGCCAGGTTGTGATGAGTATATTTTAGGATGAGAGAATGGAAGTAGGGAAAACACTTAAGAAGCTATCGTATAACATTAGGAGACATATCATGAGACCTTGAAAAAAACTGGTGGTGATGGGAATCCAAACAAATGTGGAATATTTTCCTATCACGTGCAGGCTTTGTTAGGGGCTGGGTCTTCACTGCTACCCAGGATTCCAGTCCTTGAAACCCCATTAGACACACATAAATAACCATGATACCCATTAACTGCTATGATTGTGGTATGAATAAAATATTTCAGAACCACAAATTAGGAGGAAATTTATTGAAATGAGGATAGTCATGAAAATGACATGTTGAATAGGGTTTCAACCATTTTAAAAGGGGGGAAATAGCTTTCCTGGCAGCATGAGACATACGTACGTTTGGCACGCTCAAGATCCGTTGAGTTATTCGTTCGTTTATTCATTCAATTATTCATTTATTCATCCATTCATGAAATATTTATCTGGCTTCTACCATCTGCTTGATTCCATGGGGGGCCCTGGAATACTATACTGAGTGCAGCCCAGTGCGGTTAGAAGAAAAAGCTGCGGCACGTCAGGCTAAGAAGTTGTAATCACTAAGGATCTAACTGAGGACTTCTGAGCAGACAAATGTCATGATCAGAAGTTCTATTAAGTAAAATGCCTCTGGCCAAAGATAAAATGAAAGTGTGGAGGATTAGAGATGCTGGTGACTGAGAGCCCAATTATGAAGATATTTCTGCAGTCTAGAATCAGGACAATAAGACTTGACTGAGGACTTAAGACAAGAGAGTGGAGACGGAGAGAAGCATAAGATTTGCAAAATGTGGAGGTAGAATGAACAGAACTCCAACAACAGGCAGGTACAGAGGCCAAGTCTCAGGTTGGCTTGGGTAAGAGAAGAGGAAGCAAGGCTTTGATCCAATTGAGGGGCTTTGGGAGGAGAGTAACTTGAGCAGGAGTGTGAAGAATGATGATTTGGGGTTAGACCGTGTCAAGTTTGAGGACATCCATGCAGGAATTGTCCAGTGAGCACACCTGAAGTTCAGGACAGTGTCAAGGTTAGAGACAGAGATTTGAGAGTTGTCTGCAAACAAGTGACATTTGAAACCACAGAAGTAGAAAAGAATTAGATAAAGGATGGGATCTTACCAAAAGCCTATTAGAGACATATGGGGAGTGATAATATAGTTAAAAAGAGAGAGAGAGATCTGTGGCAGAGCAGAAGAACCAGCAGAGTGTATCACGTAGCCAATGAGGCAGGAGAAAGTTTCCAGAGGGCTGGCAAACAGCAATCAATGCAGAGAACACAACCCCTTCTACATTTTTTTTCAACCCACTAAATTTGCATATATCACTTGTAGAAAGATCCCTTAATCAAAGCCATGCCTTTAGTATTTATGCTAAGATACATATCTATGTCTGTCTATCTATCTATTAATCAATCAAATATGAAACTCCAGTAACATCAGGGCTTCCTGTCTCCACTTTGATGAGACATCTAACATGGCTCAGTAGTTAGATGTGAGCAGCAGATGTGTCAGATTATCTGAACAGTGGCCAAAGGGACCCCAACTGGTCACCACAAATGTGAAAACCTTTATAAAAATATTTTAGAGTCTTGATGGATGATAAAAAAAAGTTTCCTAAATAACAAAAAACAAATAGAAAAAAAAAATTTTTTTAAGTTTCCTAAATTATAAATCAGAGTCATTTATTTAATAGCATTTCTAAAAAAATCTGAATTGCAGAAATGCTGTGTTTCTAGGAAACTATAATGGTTTCTTCAACTTGTTTTCTCTCTTGTGTCTTTTGATAACCAACTGCAATTTTCTGAAAGGGGAAAGCCACAAAACCAAATGTAACTAGTACCACAAATAAACATGAATTTGACACCTTCATACAGTTTGTTAGTATTTCAGACTGAAGAATAAAGCATCTTATCTGTGAAGCATCTATTAATAAGTAGTATTTAAAAAATAAATGATTAGCTATCAGAAGAGACACTTTTCCTTCTTCTAAAAGTGAAATATAATATTCTGGGTTCAGTTTTCATTTTATTTTGCTTCATTTAAAATAAATATACTCCAACAGGAAAATATAAAAGAATAAAAGCATAAAAACTCAGGCCCAATTGAGCTTCAGCAAATAAAGCAAACCCCTTTTTGTCCTGTGTTATCTAATCCCTGGTTTCCCTTTGACTGAAACTAAAGCTGTTTGTTCAAATTAGATCCACAGAGAGTAAGACTCTCAAAGAAAGAGGCCTGTGGAGCTACAGTCTATGAGGAATGTCTGCTGAATCAGTGATTCTTTACTTGAAAACTAGTAAGTAGTGGGAAGCAAAGAGATAATGTCTAGAGTTGATCATCAAGAAAATGTAGCATAAGCTTATTATTAAAGAGAGGGTGGTAACCACTAAAAGAGCTAAATATGGAAACTGTGAAAAGTGAGCTTGGAGTTGAGAAGGGTGGGGATGGCTGAGACACAAGACTGTGCATTCTATGATGTTCTGTACTTTACACTTTTTTTCAGCCATGTGCATTTTTACTTGGAGATTATGAAAGTGGGAAAAAAACTAATAAATGTTAGTATTACATGTGCACTTATTTGGTCTGAGTAATTAAAAAAAAAATTTTTTTTTTTGAGGTACCGAGGATTGAACCTCGTACACTAGAAGAAGGTGCTCAAACCACTGAGCTACACCCGCTCCCCCAAATTTTTGAATTTAGGCTCATAGAGTCACAGAAAGATAATTTTCTATTTTACAAATAAAAAGACTGAGACTCAGTTAAATGAGTTACCCAAAGTCACGGAACATAAGAGCCAAAACAAGACTCCAACCTCCCTATTAGGTCTGTGCTTTACCCACTTACCCCAAGGTGCCTCTTTATATGAATTTGACAAAACAGGGAACTGCTTCATTCTTACTTCAGGAATTCAGTGTAGACTATACTATAGGCCCTCCTGGCAAATTATTACATGACAGCTCATTCTCATTAGATATTATAAACATCCAATGTTAAAGAGAAGAAGGAAAGTACCAGGAGCTGGGGATACAGTGTTTGGAAATTCCAAAATGAAATTCAGCTGTTAGGGAGGGCGCATGGAATGCTGTGTGGACTCCCCACCGCTGACATGATTCCAGAGCCAGTGGATGACCAAATCTTGAAGCCTTCCCCAAAAAGTTTATAGAGTTTATTTCTGGGAACACATCCCTTTTACATTTTTTTATTTAAATAATGTTGTTTTTTTTTAAGATTTATTAATTTACTTTTATCCATTTTTACCCCCACCCCCTGTTTTTGCTGTGTCCATTCACTGGGTAATTATCTGTGTCTGTTTCCTGCCCTCTCTTCTCATCCTTCTCCTCCTGGCTTCACTGGGATTTGATCCTGGAAACTTCCGACGTGGGAGAGAGGCGTCCTACCACCTGCGCCACCTTAGTTCCTGGTTTCTTGGTGCATCTCGTCTTGGCTCTCCCTTGTGTCACTCTCCTGTTATGTCATCATCTTGCTGGCGGCACACCCGCGCGCGGGGCCTGGAGGCACACCCACACGTGAGGCCTGGCAGCCTGCACGCCTTCTATATTTTTCTTTATTTTTACCAGGAGGTCCCGGGGATCGAACCCAGGCCCCTCCATATGGGAGACAGATGCCCAACCATTTGAGCCACATCCGCCCCCCCCCTTTTTACATTTTAAATCAATAGGAAAACAAGATTTATTGGTTAGAAATTTACTTCACATTCACTTCATTTTAAAATTCTCTTTTCAATAAAATGGAGAACACTAACAATAGCGTTCTCTCTCCTAAATAAAGGCATCCTCTAGGATGCTTTAATATGTACACATAGATCTATAAATTATGTTTTATACATATATAAAACAAACATCATGTAATGAAGTCACCATCTAATATTGGAAAAGCATTCACCCAATAGCTACACAAAAGGCTCAACTCTCAAGTGGATATATCACATTTAAGGGGTCTTGTCAATTATAGCTATACAGCTGAATGACGTCTGAGCACCTCAAACTGGAGAAACACACATAAAAATTTAAAATCCAATTTACTTTTCCATTCAACCCTGATATTTACCTTTTGCTTTTCACTCAGAAATAAAAACAAAGATAAGAGGTTTCCCTCTGATTTCCAGTCAACTCTTCCTTGCACATGTCTTTACAGCAAATACATTCTTATTTACAGGAAGTTTAGAGGGAGAAAAATTCTCTTATCAGGTCTCTCTAGTCTGTAGTTCTATAATATGCAATTGTACATTAACCTAAAAAGCTTTTTAAAGTGTGTTTATCTAACTTAGGACAACTCTTCTGGGTTAATTTTGAACACAGATTCTGCCAGCAAACTAATAGAGAATAGCAAATATTTCTCCTGAGAGAAAATGACATAAAAGTCATCATTTTCCAAATATACATACTTTAGACTCTTGGTTTATTTTTATGAACTCACTAATTCACACACTTACTTTTCACTCAGTCATCCATTCAAGATACATGGGCAAATCCCAACCTAAAAAAAATGGGTTGTTTCCCTTAAAGGTAAAATATTGCTGATTGGAATTTGAATGTGTTGTTCATAAAATAAGCAGTTATACATGGCTTTGTACATTTGATAAATGCATATTTAATCATAATAAGATAACAAGAAAAAATAATCATGTCAATACCAGTATTTAAGCCAAAATAAAATGAATCATGTTTTCTTATGAAAAAATTCTTCCTTCTATTTCTTTTTTCAAACACTCCCTCCTCTTACTTGCCCTGATGGAAGCCTGGCTTTCCCTGAAAACACCACTTCTTTTGTAATCCTTTCTAATTCTGGCCACTCCTTCTTCAACCTCTGCCCAACTTGAAGGGCAAAAGAGAGAAATCAGCAAACTCCTTGTTCCTTACAGCCCCTTCCGGATACTTGATTCCCTACAATCTCTCAATGAACTCTGCTCCTTAAGCTGCTCAGAGGTGTGGCAGACCATGCTTTACCCACGACCCTCTTCTCAGAGCATGTGCTCAGCATGTGCTCGGAAGCCTTGCTGAGTCAGCACCTGGCCCAGGACACGCCAATCACATTGCCTCTCCCAGGAATTTGGAAATGGGATACTACTGGTGTAGAATGCTGTGAAAAATAATGCTAAAAAACAGCATGGAAGAAGAGACACATACATTTATATCCATTCATTCATTCATTCATTCATTCTCCAAATGTTTACTAATTGCCTGCTGATAGACAAGTATTGTGCCACTCCTATACTGTAGTGTTTTCAGGAGGTAAGCAGTAGAATAATTTGGCTAAAGCACGTTGTTGACATTGGAAGTTGGAAAAGTAGGTTGAAGCTATATTTATAGGTTTTGATGGCAGACTGTATTAGTCAGCCAAAGGGGTGCTAATGTGAAATACCAAAAATGGGTTGGTCTTTATAAAGGGTATTTACTTGGGGTAGAAGTCCAACAGTTACCAGGCCATAAAGCATAAGTTTCTTCCCTCACCAAAGTCCAATGTCACATGTTGGAGCAAGACATATGCCGACATTTGCCCAGGGTTCAGGCTTCTTGGGTTCCTCTCTTCCCGGGGCTGCATTTCTCTCCGGGCTTAGCTCCTGTTTCTTCCACAAGGTCAGCTGTAGGCGATTAGGTGAACGGTTCGCTTCTCTTCTCCTGGGGCCTTCTTTCCAACATCAAAGCTGCTTCTCAAAGACTGCTTCTTCTGTCCTTTGCCTTGCCTTTTATATTCGATTCCCCACCCACCAAGGGGTGGGGCTCAATGCCCTACTGAAGTGACCCAGTCAAAGCCCTAATCATAACTTAATCATGCCCAGATTAACAGATCAGATTACAAGCATGATCCAATTATATTTTTGGAATTCATAATTACATCAAATTCCCCAACTGTTACACAGACCAAAGATTCTGAGTTTTATCCTGTAGCTAAAATTAAAGGGTAGCAGGTTTTACAGATTGTTTCTTGACTGCTGCACGTCAAGAAGACCTCTGCTTCTCCATCACTTGCCTTTCAAGGCTCATACTTTGAATGTAAATAAAATTAACTGAAATAAAATTCTAACCCATCCTTTTTTAAAAAATAGGATGAAGTGGCCCTTATGCCATAGTTACCCTTGACTCTAATGCAAAGCAAACTGTAATAGAAGAAGATAAAGTGGTCTCTTTATAGGTCTGTTTCCCCCAATAGATTTTTAAGCACCTTGAGGCCAGGTGCTTTGTTATATGTGGCTATCTCTGTAATCTACAAAGTGCTTGGTACATAGGAGACACCCAGTATACACCTGTAGAACTGAAGTACATGAAGAACATGCATGATGAGTTTAGAGATGCAAAGGGGGTGGAATGAGTTAAAAAGAAATCACACGGGGTTTCTGAAAGGATACTTTGCTGGATGTGGAGAGTAAGTCTGGGAAATGTGCCCTCTTTGGCTTAAAGGGGGTGGGAGGAATGAGAGGTGGAAGGAGAGCCAAATATGTTCAAAGAGCAACATTATGTCCTAAGGAGAGAGTGAGTTAAGGGCAGGAACACACCTGTGCTTGCCCAACAGCAAGTGATTAAGAAATACTGTTATCGCCTTCAAAAGGAAGTTTTCTGAAACATTTAATATGATAACCTCCTGGTGGATTTTTCCACAGCAATTGCAGCAACCACTTCTAATCATGCTGTTAACAAGATAAGACAAGTTAAGATGTAAGGACTCAGGCTGCCCATGAGGAAATGCTGTTCCCAAGTGTAATCTATTACAATCTATCAAGTGTAGGGACCAACTCCTGTTCAAAACTCTTTTCTTCTGGTATCCTTGGCTTCCAATAATTGGAATTATGAAGATTTGGCAATTGTAGGGTCCAAGAAGTTGTGCAACCCCAAATCATCCTATTCAATGCCAAACCTTACCTTGTTCTAACTAGTCAAATACAGGTTTTTCTAAGGTGACTTTAAAAAGCCCTATTTACAAGATTCTAGAACAGAATTAAAGCCTGTTTAATCTGAATTTTAATGTTGCTGCCAAAAAAAAACCACACAAAACCCACAAAAAATTACAGGGAGTTTTGCTCCTCTTCATATATTTGCCATTTGAAGCACATGAAAGAACTTTTAAACGTATGACTAGCCCAATGTGTCTTTTTCAATGTTAAATATGTGCTTCAAGTTATTTTTAATATAGGTCAAGCATGATCACTTTTTATGCCATAAAAAGAAAAAAAAATCCTGTAATTGGTCTAGTTATGACAATGATAGGGTACGATCCTTTCTTTCCATGTGGCTCCCTTTCTCTTTGTGAATCAAACTAGAGGGATGAACAAACAGTGGAGAATTCAGCAGTAAGAAGGTAAATAACTTCGCTATCAATTTGCAAGAAACTGGAGAGATTTTGAGAGGTCATTTGGACCATACAACATTCTGAACACAGCACAACTGGATAAAGTAGAATGGAATAAAGGAAATTTTTAAAAAAGCATTTTTTCCTCTCCAAGGTTCCCCACAGCTACCACCACTCCCAGCCCCCAGCAGCCCAAGGTAAGTTATGGCAGCAGAGAGTTCTCAGAAATTTTTTCACATAAAGAACTCAAGAGAGTAAGCCCTTTCTTTCCAATTGGCTAACTAGGTCTTCTGTGAAGCCTGAGGTTACCTAAGGAAAGCTGTTCTTTTGTTCATTCAAAAAGTAATTATTGCATCTCTACTAAATTCCAGACCCTCCTCTAGACACTGGAACAGCTGTGAACAAAGGGAGAAAGACAAGAAGCCAATAAACAATATACAGTATATCTACTATATAGATACTAGCGTATATAAAGAAATGTGCTTCAATGTGCTGAAAAGCAAGCAAAGTAACGATGTAAGGGGGGCTGTTATCAATAATGGTCTGGTTAATAATAAGTTTTACAACTATAGCATCAAGGTGCCAATTCTTAAATTTTCGTGATTTTTGCTCCAGTTGAAAACTACTTTATGTTACAGTGGTAATAACAGTTTGTATTAGTAATTCGGTCAGGGCTAATTTTAGGATGTCTGTCATCCCTTTCCTTATCCCTTACCCCTATTTCTTGATTGCTGATTATCAACCTCTGATTATGAATTTGTGGAGAATACATTTCCTGGAAGAATGGAGAAATACTGATTCTGTGACAAGAATTATAAATTAAAATAAATCTGTCCACATAAAAATTTGAAGCTGTACAAAATATTTTTAAAAACCTGTAAACCCATTTCGATTACTTTTTTCCAAATTTTAGAAGTAAGGAGAGGAATAGCCCGTCTGACTTTGTTAATTTAGCCTACTTTAATATAACAAAAGCCTGCGGCCTGGTGACATTCATGAATACAGCTGTTGACTCAAAGCTGCATATATTACATTATAATCACTAAATCTCAGCAACCAAAGCCACTTGTTTCTTATTTTTGCCCAAATCCTGCTGTGTTCCATGGCTAATGACCAACAGGCAACTGCCGATGGGTCAATTCTGCTCAGTTCGCTGAAGATTTAAGAGGGATAAGATATGATCCCTTCCCTGAGGAGCATACAGTCTAGTGAAGGGAGATAAATGTATTATAATAATAGCTAACACACTTTGAGCTCTACATGCTAGATACTCTGCATTCCTCCTAGGCAGTTAAAAGTAACTTTTAACTCTCATATCAGCCTTATCCAGAAAGTACTATTGTTATCCTCATGTAATTAATAAGTGAGGCCTCCTGCCCAAGGCCATAGAGCTAGTCTGTCCAGTTGCTCCCTCCTAATCCATGCTTTTGACCATCACTCTGCATCTCAATAGCTCCCTTGTTGCCATAACAGGAATAGTACTATCAAAAGGGAAGTATGCTGTTAATATTTCACGTGTGATCAATTCACAAGACCCAGAGACCCTAGGCCAAACAGAAAAGTGCTATCTTCCATACAACAGGTGGCTTACGTTGCCCACTTTAGATCAGCTCTCATCACTCCAATTCACCACAGCCCTCACCACTCCCAATTGTCTTATAATCTGTGTACTTCAGTGCTTTACAGTTAATGACGAGATATTTTTGGTCAGTGGTTCTCAACCTTGGCTGCACATTAGAATCACCTGGGGAGCTTTGAAGAGGCAAATGCCCTGGAAACATTTTTGTTTGTCAAAACTAGGGGGAGGATGCTACTGGCATCTGGTAGAGGCCAGGATGCTGCTAAACATCCCACAGTGCACAAGGCACCCCTCCCCAATCCCCCTCCCCCCACAAAACCCCACAAATTATCCAGGACAAAATGTTAGTAGCACCAATGTTGAGAAACCTGACTGTACATAATACTCACATTCATCTCAATTGTTCTAATGTGTACACAACATACTATCAAGAACTATGCAACTAATTATCAGCCAGATCTGAAAGACTCTGCTAGCCACACATTCAAAGATATTAAAAATCAGGCATAGGTAGCCAAAATTTTGCCTTGCAAGGCTTCCCAAGGATAATAACTCAACCTTGATCATGTGTGAACCAGCCTTTTACAAAAGACTTGGGACGGAAAAGTTTCTAGGGCTGTGAACAGTAGAGCTTTTACCGTGATTACCTTTGACCAGTTTTAAATTAGGAAATGTGCTTAAGATGAAGCCTGAAGTTAGCACATTATATCTCCTCTGAATTAACCTCGACATGCCAAAGTCGCTTCCCGTGAAAACCTGCAGTTCTCTCCCTGAGGGCATCATGGTTTGCTTTTTTTTGGTGTGTGTGTGGGGGGGCGGGGGGGAGGAGCAAGCAGCGGTGGGGTTGGGAGGTGGACAACCCTCACAGAGGCCAGCCAGAAGAACCAGCCCTTGATGAAATGACAGCTGGAGTGCTGCCCAAGACATTTCCACAGTTTCCTTCGCACTCAGGTAGACTATGCTCAGCTCCGGGGCACTGGTTTGTTCACAGTGAGGACTTTATTCACTCACTCCCTTCCTTCACAGGAAGTGAATAACCTCCAAAATAAGTTTCTTGCACTTGCATCATTGTCGCAGGTTCTACCTCTGGGGGAACACAAAGACAGAACATCTCTCAAAAGAAAAGAAATTCTCAGATATCATAGAACACTCAAAAATGAGATATAGAGAAAGGAGCTTAGAGACACCTGCGTCAGTACTGGTGCAAAAAAAAAAAAATCTTCAGAAAACTATTATTAGCATGCTCAGAGAGATAAGTGAAGATGTTGCATCCACAAAATAAGAGGATGCTATGAAAAAGGAACAAAGAGAAAACAAGAAAATGTTCTTGGAACTTAGAGAAATGAGAGCTGAAATGAAAAAAGAAAATCAATACAAGAGTGGTAGATAAAAATCTAGTAATTCTCCATGAAAAAGAACAAAAATAAAAAGAGGACAATTAGTGAAAAAAACAAGGACAATTTATTAGTGTGTCAATACAGGGAGACCAACATCCAACTAATAAGATTCCCACACACAGAAAGCAAAAAAAAAAAAAAAACAGAGGAGAGGAACTGCCAAATAAATAATACATGAAAATATTCCAGAACTGAAATATAAGAGTCTTCAGACCAGAGGTCCCAAACTTTCTTGATAATTGGTGTCCTTAGGGTCTCAGTTATTTTTTTCACTGTACCCATAGGTTCAAAAAAATGCCTAACAGTTCTGTTTATTAAGTAAAGTCTAAACAGAGTAATAAGTATGTATGTCCCCAAATCTTAGCACCTGTTGGGCACTATACAGCTTCTCAATCCTTGGAATCATATTGAATACTGCCACCCCACTTTCTTTTACCAACTAATTTTCAAATGGTACTTTGTTTTTTTTTTGTTTGTATTTCTCATAGCAACTGCAGAAAACCCAACTTTGCAAAGGTATATCATTGAAAAAAAACCCAACAATTTCTAATGTTGAAATACAAGTGAGTGGTCTGCCTGGTGTTTAACAGATGTTGCTGTATTTTCCTTGAACATTTAAAATATTCCATGACATCCCCATGAGTTCAGTGGGGTACCTTGTGGCACCCCAGGGCACCTCAGTGCACACTTTGGGAACCATGACTTTAGCCTATTAGTAAGCATCAAGTGTTTCGCAAACCCACAAATTCTTAGTATACAACTGAATATCAGTCATAAAAAAGGAGTTATTAAAAGTTTCAAGAACCCCAAAAAGTGGGGCTCCTGAGGGCTCTATGGTCAGGGCAGACAGCTCCAGAGTTTTAGTGCCTTGCCAGTAGGCCCTACTTTGGAGTTTGTGCTCCTGAGAGTGACAGAGTTTGACTCAATTATGTCTTCCCTGCACATGGCTCATCTGTCCCTTCTATTTAAACCTATACTTGGTGCTGGAGTTTGTAGGTGTACGTCCAAGAGACTGGAGTCTTTGGGCTGTCCATGTGCCAGCTGGGCCTGGAACCTCGGCAGAGTTGCAACACCTACTCTACAGCTCATTGGACTCACCCAGGACAACTAACAAGGAGATGATGATGGACAACGACCATCCCAAGGAACAGAGAGAGTCTGCAACTGCAAGCAAGATAGTCCCATTCATCTTCTCCATGGGATATAAGCCCCCGCTCAATTAGAGGTGGAGTGGACATCACCATCTCAGAATCCTCAGGGTTGGGGAAAGAAATATAGACTACAGTGGACTTACTGGTATTCTGCTATAGACATATTGTGATTTTAGCAATGGAAGAAATTACAACATTGATGTGGAGCCAGTGGCCACTGGAGGCTCTAGGGCAGGGAGAGGGAAAAAAAGTTGTAATACAGGTGCTTTTTCAGGACTTGGAAATCGTCCTGAATGACACTGCAACAACAGATATAGGCCATTTTAAATCATCACATAACATGCAGA
Organism: Cabassous unicinctus; assembly: GCA_029593785.1. Classification (NCBI taxonomy): domain Eukaryota; kingdom Metazoa; phylum Chordata; class Mammalia; order Cingulata; family Chlamyphoridae; genus Cabassous; species Cabassous unicinctus. Next base: position 17,078 of record JAQZBX010035560.1, read on the forward strand.
ACTGTGTGGGAGAACTATGGTCCATGCTCAATGGCAAAGCCCCAGGATACGTTCATCAATTGCAATGAATGCGCCACACTAATGAAGGATGTTTATGTGGGAAAGTGTGGGAGGTATAGGGAGTGGGGCATATGGGAATCCCTATATTTTTTGTGTAACATTTATGTAATCTAAGTATCTTTTTTTAAAAAATTATTATTAAAAAAAAAAAGTTTCCAGAAAGAAGGAACAACCATACATAAAGGAAAGGGAATGAGAATGGCCTAAGACTACCCAACAGCAACTCTAGAAACTGCTGAGGGAAAACAATGTCTAATCTAGAATATCATACCCAAGTATCAATCCAGTGAAAGGACAGAGTAAGATATTTTCAAACATTTACCTCCCAAATATTCTTGCTCAGGAAGCTACTGAGAAAGCTACTGGAGAACATGTTCCAACAAAACCAGGGAGTAAAGCAAGAGTAAAGATGAAAGTGGATCCAGAGAAACAGACATAGGAGATCAGCTAAGGAAAGCCTGAGGAAGACTGCCATGTACAAGGCGACACAGGACCAGTCCAGAATGGCAGGACTCCAGGAAAAAAATAAATGGAATGGGTAGATTTTTGCTATGTATGAGCCTTTGGGAAAAAATTATTACTAGGAATTTGATAGATCTACTGTTGCCTCCGGAAAAACAAATTGAGATAGGTTTAAGAACACTAAGTGAATGGGAAAAAGAGAAGCCATTAGTAATTCCTGGAAACCTACTCATAGACATGGTTTGTCTAAAAAGTGAACAATATTGACATGGTTCTAATTTTATAAACAGACTGATTTAATCAATAATGTTTATAATTGATGTTTCAACAAATAGCAGTATAAGAATATTACTTAAAATATTAGAATAACAATAACTAAAAGAGTTGAAAGTGGTTGTTTCTCGGGAAGAGCAGGGGATGTGAGGAAGAGCGGACTGCAAGCACATATTATTTTGATTTCAAAAGTTCTAAAAATGAAGTAGAGAACAGAGGAAAATATATGGATATTGCAAGCAAAAAAGAGAAATCATTCACCTCAATTTTCATTGCAGATGAAAAGATGTTTCAGATAAAAGCATTTTGAAATACAGGGCCCCAAATAGCCAAGTAATTATCTATTTTTTTCTTTTTTTAATTTCACTCTGCATATGCTTATGCAATCTTCCTGGACAAGTCATCTTTTCTGGGGAGCATTCCTTTCAACTTCAGATATCCTTAGTGAACCCTTCTCTGGGCATTCCACGAGTTCTGTTACAGCATGAACTCCTTCATAATTTATTATTATTACTTTATTCACTTATAATTTCTATGAATGTATTTTATTGCTCTACACCTGCCTCCCCTCTTAACTGTTCTATTTTAGAAGAACAGCAATGCCATCTCACATCATTCATTCACAGAATTTTTACTCACATGAAAGGTGTATCATAAAAAATTAATCATTTTAAAGTAAACTGTTCAATGGCATTTAGTACATTCACAATGTATAACCACCACCTCCATCTATTTCTAAATTCTAAAGATTTTCACATCAATCTACTAACATCAATCTCACAAACATTAAAATTTATTAATTAAAATTTAAAATTAGTGTAAAATAATTAGAATTATTAAAAAAAAAAACCTTCCTTTTACTAACTAGTTATATAACTATTATAACCCCACTTTATCAATTCAAACTGCCTGCTTCTTCATATTTTGATCATTTCTGAATTTCGGAATGTGCCTTAAAATTGCTGGCTTCTTAAGATCGCTGGAGGTCTAGATGGATTTTGAGTTCTTCAAGAGAGTATTTGAAACTGTTGCTGTCACCTGGAGGCCCCACCAATTGAGACCACCTTAAATTAAATTATCTGCCTGAACATTTTGAAAATCACACAGATATTGTAAATTCCGACTTAATATTTAGATTCAAAAGCTCATTGGAGATCATTTTCCTTACTTCTACCAGTACCAATTTTGAGACTCAGTTTCTTTTCTGTCCCTTTCTGCTTGACAGTTTATTTTGTCATTTACCCTGCACTGAAGGTATAGCCCTTTGGTGTCCCAACTTTCAGTGGATATCCAATTAGACTCCCATCTAAGACATTTTTTTTTTCCTAAGGGAATGTAAAACAATGATGTATCTTCCACTGGTTGGTTTCTTGGATCCCACGAAATATATTAAAAAAAAAAAAAAAAAAGGAGCGGATGTAGCTCAAGTGGTTAAGCATCTGCTTTCCATGTACAAGGTCCTAAGTTTGATCTCCAGTACCTTCTAAAAACAAATAAAAAACCAACTCTCATTGGGGAGCAGATGCAGCTCAGTGGTTGAGCACCTGCTTCCCATATACAAGGTCTTGGGTTCAATCCCTGGTACCTCCTAAAAACAAAAAAGAAAAAAACAAAAACAAGAAACTAGAGTATAATGATATTTTAGTGAGAGTTATAAAATGTTTTACATTTTTTAAATAAAACAAACATTTTAGCTTCCTTTGGCAAAGAAGATCTCCAGGTTCCTAGAATTCTTTAAAAAAATCTTCAAGGAATTTTGAACTTTGCTATGTAGGGTAAATCTTTACTTGTCAGCTTTCCCTTTACAAAACCCTTTCCTGCAGGTTCCTACATAGTCAGCATTTGAAGACAAAGTTCACATTTACGTACCAAAAACCACAGCAGCGCACACTATGGTCTGGTTGATGGAAAACATCTGATGCTATCAAAAATCATCACCAAATTACACCCTTGTGGGATTATAACTCTCACCCAAACAAGGCAAACAATCTCTTCTAGGACATCCTTTGCAGCATTCAGTTCCCTAACCTGGCAAATTCCAAACTGTGCTTTGGGACCTCTGAGAGATATATCTATATCTATCTCTATCTTCACTTAATTTATGCAATTGAATCCTCTATTTGAAGAGAATACTTAGCTAAGCACGGGTTTCGCCATCTTATATAGTTAGTAATTATTTAGTGCTCACTATATTCCAGGCAACGGGCTAACTCCTGTACATACACAACCTCTAAATCTCACAACAAACCTGTGAAAAGGAAACTGACTTTAATGGTTAAGAAATTGAGGCTTGAAGTTAAGTAACTTGCACAAGGTCACACAGCTAGAAAGAGTTGGACTATGGATTGAAACCCAGACAGAGTAAATCTAAGACCTACCCTCTAAGCCAGTGCACTATACATATTGCTGTGAGAAAATAATTTCCGTAGGAGGAAACAATGGCAGTTCGAACGACCATGCAAACAAACTGGATACATCAATTGCAGTAATACTCAACAGCCAATCAAATTTTAGAAAGATCCTCCCATACTTACCAAGCACGGAGAGTGATGCTTCAAACCACAGCAAGGAGCAATAATTTATAAGAAATATTAAGCTAACATGCGGCTCATCATTTAATTTCCATTCTGATCACTAGTAATCATGAACTTTTCCATTTTACTAATCCCACTTTGGAAGAGAGGCTCATTTGCATGGGTCTGTTAGGACATTTATTTTGTGGTGCATATTACTTATTCTCTCTTAAGTCTCACTGTGCAGGCCAGAGCTAAAGGTAAGCTTTAGTACAGATCAAGGCCAGTGAAGTGGGTAATGAGGTTTGGCATATAAAACACTTGGTATAAATGCAGGGGAAATTCTGGATTTTCTTTAACATTAACTGCTTTGAAATGCATCATTTGAAATAGAATTCTTAGCAGGCCACTGGCTGCTGGAGAATAATTTTCCTTCACCAAACAGACCACCGAAAGCTCCGGCTAGATGCCCTCCACAAATGCGGAGCCCCGTGCAGTGAGCTATTTTTAATACATGCACCATGGGGTGACTGCTAAAATGCTCTGATGAACATGAGTATTATCCCATCACAGCAGAAAGAAGGGATCGAAGGACCATTCCCACCAGCTTCACTTAAGGAATAGGGTCTGAATTCTCAGACTGATGCCTAACCTTAAAAAAGAAACAATTAAAATATCTAAGCAGACAGTTTCCACTCCTCAGGTAGGGTGAGTTCTTACATATTCAGACTTGTAGATCCTGAGCCATGGGGGTGGGGGGGTGTGTGGGGGACGACAGGAAAGAAATGTGGTTATAAATTGCCTGGCTCCTCTTTTGTTAACCATCTTTCTAGACTGACCTATGCTAACTAAGCACGCAGATTCTAGGTCTATAAAGTCACTGCTTTATTCTTCTCTCCAGAGCAAGGTCTGTTTTCCATTATCTAAGGCCAAATGTTTAGCACCACAGTCCAGTAGCATGAGTGGTGGGTGGTGGGAGTTATTAAAAAAAGGCTAACTAAATCCCAAATTTTCTTCCCTCTCGCTCTCTCTCCCTCCCTCCCTTCCTCTCTTTCTTTCTCTCTTTCCCTGTTTTCCTCTCGCCCTTATCCCACTCTCTCCCTCCCTCCCTCCCTTCATCTCTAACACATTTTAACAGTCTAATATGTGCAAGGTACTGTGCTATATGCTGGGGTGAAAAATCACGAATTTGAATCACGAATCTCTAGTGCCTCACAGTCAGCCTCAAATGCCCCACCTCTTCATTTGCTTTAAGCTCCCCGAAATCATGGGCCATGCCTTACACTGATGCCTCACAGTGGCCCTTCCACGTACAAAAGGGAGCTAACAGTCCGACCATTGCAGATGATGAATCATAATTTGAGTGAAGCTGCATATGAACCTAATACTTCCTTGGGAAGGCAGTCCTAAATATAATCCAGCAATAAATGGCTGAATACCAGGGTCACTGGATAGACACAAGGAAGCCAGCTCATTTCACCAGAGCCCTGCCAACTTCATGCTAGAAGCAGGCTCTAGAGAGTCTTCATGAAATGCAAAACTGAGCATGGCATTTCCCTGCTTAAAACACTTTACCCTCAGAAAGAAATCCAACCATGTGGCCAGATCTCCAAGCCTTAGTCCCTGCTCAATTCTCTAGCCTTTTTCTCCACACTTCCACCTCAGCAATGTCTGAAGGCCACTATTTGCCCTCTGACCCACACTGAGCTACAGCTGATGCCTAACCACCTTTTTTGGGCTGCCTAAGGCATTTGCTTTCTGTGGTAGACTGAATTACCTACCCCAATTCTGACATGCTCTTTATCTTAACCCACATTCCTGTGAGTGTGAACTGATTGCAAATAGTATCTCTAGAGGATGTTATTTTTAGTTTAGGTCAACTGAATGAGGGTGGATCTTAATGAATACTGGAGGCCTTTTAAAGAGCCAGAAGCTGGAAGTAAAAAAACAGAAGGAAAAAACAAATTTAAAAAAAAACAGAAGAGCAGAAAAAAACATAGGACATCATCATGTGACAGGAAGGCCAAGGAACGCCGAGGATCACCAGCCAGTGAGCACCAAAGTGCTACAGTCTTTGGAGAGAAACCAAGCCTTGCCGATACCTTGATGTTGAACTTCTGGCTTCTAAAACTATAAATCCTTGTTTGAGCCAACCCACTGTGTGGTATTTGTGATAGCAACTCACACAAACTAATACCCCTTCCATATCCCTGTCCAACAATGAGCCAGTTGTCATTCCCATGGGCTCCCACAGTGACCCCTAATGCCCTCGAGGTAGCACTTCCCACTCCGCCCTCTGCATTGCATGGTGTTCATCTGCATGTGCTGCTGCTTTTTGAGGGCAGTGTGCTAGTAGGCACTCAATAAACTACTTGGGTAAGTAAGTGACTGAATGGGAAAAGAAGTGATTATTTACTGAAGTGTAGTGTGTTCTTGGATTACTGTGGAACGCCCTTCCCCTACCATTACAACTTTAGCAAATCAGATGTGGTAAGCAGAATAATGGCCCCCAAAGAAGTCCACATCCTAATCCCCAGAACCTGGGAACATGCTATGTTACAAGGGAAAGGTAATTACAGTAGCAGATGGTATGCAGGTTGCTTGCTAATCTACTGACCAAAGAGAAGCTGGCTTGGTTGTACTTGAGAAGAGCTCAACCTGCCATCATTGGCTTAAAAGGGGGAAGGGGCCATGAGCCAAGGCATGTGGGCAGTCGCTAGAAGCTGGAAAAACGCAAGGAAACAGATTCTCCTTCAGAGCCTCCAGAAAGGAAGGTGGCTGCTGGCACCTTGATTTTAGCCTAGTAAGACCGGCAAAGAATCCTAACCTAAAGAACTGTACAATAATAAGTTTGTGTTGCTTGAAGTCACTTAAGTCTATGGTAATTCATTAAAGTAACAATAGAAAACTAATATAAGACAAGAAAGTAGAAGACCAAAGTAGGATAAATCATTCCACCTCTCGGAGCTTCCCTTTCCTAATTAACAAACTGGGGATAAATATCCACAATTTCTTTATATCATAGGACTGTTATGAGGATCAAAAGCTATGTGGTCCCTACACATGACTCATCTGCCCCTTCCATTTGAACCTATACTTGGTGCTGGAGATTGTACGTGTATGTCCAAGAGACTTGAATCTCTGGGCTGTCCATGTGCCAGCTGGGCCCTGAGCCTCAGCGGAGTTCCAACACCTACTCTCCAATTCATTGGACTCACCCAGGACAGCTAACAAGGAGGTGAGGATTGACAACCACCACACCAAGGAACTAAGAGAGTCTACAACTGCAAGCAAGAGAATCCCATCCATCAGCGATATGGGATCGAAGCCCCCTCTCAGTTAGAGGTGGAGTGGGCATCACCATCCCAGAATCCTCAGGATTGGGGAATGAATTATGGACTAGAGTGGACTTACTGGTATTCTACAATAGATTTGTTGTGATTCTAGCAATGGAAGAAATTGCAGCATTGATGTGGAGGCTGTGGCCACTGGAGGCTCTGGGGGGCAGGAAGAGGGAAAGACAGGTGTAATGAGGGGGCTTTGTCAAGACTTGGGAATCGTCCTGAATGGCATTGCAATGACAGATATAGGCCATTATGTGTCTTCCCATAGCCTGCAGAATTGTGTGGGAAAGAGTGTAGACCACAATGTGAACTATGGTCCATGCTCAGTGGCAATGCCCCAGGATGTGTTTATCAATTGCAATGAATTTGCCACACTAATGAAGGATGTTGTTTATGTGGAAGGGTGTGGGAGGTGTGGGGAGCGGGGCATATGGGAATCCCTATATTTTTAGTGAAACATTTGTGTAATCTAAGTATCTTTAAAAAATTTTTTTTAAATATATTTAAACAACAAAAAAAAGCTATGTGGCTTAGGGGAGCAGATGTGGCTCAAGCGGTTGGGCGCCTGCTTCCTACACGGGAGGTCCTCAGCTTGGTTCCCGGTGCCTCCTAAAAAAAGACAAAAAAAAAAACAAAACAAATGTAAACACCAACTCAGGGGAGCTGATGTGGCTCTGTGGCTGAGCGCTGGCTTCACACATACAAAGTCCTGGGTTCAAGCCCAGGCCCAGTACCTCAAAAAAAAGCAATGTGGCCTATACTTAAATCTCAGCCTCAGCACCTGTTTACTATGTAT
>JAQZBX010035561.1:0-13623 GCA_029593785.1 Cabassous unicinctus
GCAGAGATTTATTCCATGATATTTGTCATTTTGGGTACTGTTTGCTTTGTCAGTTATTTCATGCAGGTGAGTATTTAATGAATAAAACAAGCGTGGACGTAATTATGTTTTGAGATCATCCTCTCTGAGTTATAAATATAATAACTAAGTGTTAAAAAGAAATAAAAAGGAGAGTTAGGAATAAATATAGATTTTTCTTTTTGTTTTCCAGGGATTGTTTTATGGCAGAGCAGGGGAAATATTAACAATGAGACTAAGACACTTGGCATTTAAAGCCATGTTATATCAGGTCAGTGTTTAGTTGAATTTCCCTAATTTTATTTAAAATTTGTTTTAAAATATCCTAGCTTTTAGTTTTTTCTCAAGTCAGTTTTCTTGACATAATCTTTCCTTTCATCATTTAAAAGCATGCTTTTGTGTTCTAAGCCGCAAAACTCTGATGTCAGAATTCTTATAGTACATTTTTCCTATATTTTTCTCATAGAAGCAAATCTGAAATTGTTATGTTCTAAAATACAACTTAGAGTAAACAAGGATTTAGGGTCCACTCCTTGCTCCTTGCATTTATCTCGACAAATCTTTCTTTTAATGCCTAATGTAGTGTTCCATATTAGAATGCAAGACCAAATGAAAACTGAAAAAGAGAGTTAAGAGCTACAATATCTTAGCATATTTGAAGAGGAGGTATCGTTAATTCCTCTTGTTCTTAATCCACATGCACAGTTTAAGATTTTGCACTCCCAACTGTTTTTGGCACCTAGCTCTCTGCCCACCTAGGAAGAGTCCTAAACTCAGATAACATCAGTCCGGCAAGACTGCCTGCCTCATACAGATGCTCAATCATATCTGTGAAATAACTAGAACTAGGTGAATCAGGTAGTTATTTTAAGAAGTGAGTCTTGGGGGCAAATGGCAGCAGGGACTCAGATTGGCATCTCTAAAATTCTTTCACAAGGCTGAGGTGTATTGGGTTACCCTGAAAGCCAGTAATCATTTGGAGCCCTTCACCTTGCTTTCTGTCACCAAAGTTCACTGTGCGGGAGCAAATAGCTTCCTGCCAGGGTAATTTCTTTTCAGAAATAGAGTTACTGTCACTCCAGCTGAGTCGTCAAAACCAGTTTTTACACCTTGTAACTTTTAGGAGTAGCACTCTGAGGACTGCTGTGTAACAAAACTCCTCAGCCTTTGTACTCTCAGGGAATGAAATGCAAAATGCAGCAAAGGGTTTCTCGTAGCAACTTAATGCTCTGAAGCACTTTTGCCCTTATACCATCTGCTCAAAAAGGCCATGTCTCTGCTCTTTGCTCCTTATTCTTTAATCTGGGGCAGGGGAGAAATGTGTTTGAAAGGTCATGAAATGATTTAATGCCTCATGTTAAAATTGTACTTTATTTTTGTTTTTTAATTTTTAACACTTTGTCATTATTTCAAATATTTTCCAGAATAAGGTGTGATTTTAATTAACTAATACTATTTCACACTTAACATTTTCTGCTCATTTTTTATTTTCTCCATGAATTTATGGTTATTGTTCCCTGCTCAAGAAATTTATTTCAAATTTCCAGTTTTTAAAAATATTTCCTCAATATCTGGATGTTGTATATAGAAGAGTATAAATTTTAGTATTTCCAAGCATTACTTCTAACTTCCCCTTTCTTCACAAAATGCCTTTGGGGGAGGATTCTCAAGGCCACAAGCCAGTTTAATCAGTGGAACTGCTATTAATCCCATACCCTGATGGTTGGTACTGGGCATTAATCCTCTGCCTAACATTAAACATGTGAATACCAGGATAGTACTTTCTTGGTTAAAGTAGCCCCTGGCCATATGAGTTCTCCAATCCATAAACTGTGTATAAACTCACCTTCCAAAAAACATGCACCTAATTACAAAGACATGCACATAGAAATCCAATGCTATTTAGGAGATCTTATTAAATCCCCTATAAATTCAACTCAATCCTTTTCAACATACCATTTGTTTTCCCCTTTCATCCTTCAGCATTCTTTTTGCTTCATATTTTTCTTTGCTTTTAAAAATTGGAGAAGAGTTGGTATATTTGGTCTTTTCTTTGTAAGTATTTTCACAATTTTGCTTTTGTCTATAGAATGGAAATCAATCTAATGTGAGGTTTTACGTAACTTTTATTACCTGACTTTTGTCCTGAGATGTCTTTTTATGACTTAGAAAACATGCTGAAGCTTGTAGTGCTTTTTATAATCATTCTGAAACCCCTTTTCAGGTAGTGGTATTTATGGAGTCAGGTGTGGTCTTTTCATAAGTATAAAATCTGGATTTTATTTGATTACTTGTGATCATTCAAGATTTAGATTTATTCCAGGTGAAAGAATGTTCTAATTGTTGCTGAAACCAGTAGTTGTAAATAATTTTTCATTGTGCTTCAAAGCCAAATTTATATTTCTTAATGATAAGTATTGATCTATAGAGCTATTGAAGTTTTTAACAGATATGAAGTGGAGGTTTTTGCCCACTTCCCTCTAAATTAGATTGATTAGGGTTTCTGGGGATCCGTCCAATCATAAGATGATAGCATAGATGGTGATCAATAAGGGGTCTAAAAAGTACCTAACCCACTTTCAGAAGAATTTGAGATGACAAGTCCTTAAGCAAGAGAAAGAGGTATTGAGAGTCAACGATAATGTTCCAGTCAGATGCAGGCAAAATAGGGTAAGCGATTAAAACCTCTGGCACCTGGCTGCCTAGGTTCAAATCCTGGCAGCTCTTGCCATCTGTGTGGCCTCAGGCAAGTTAGTTAATCTCTCGGTAACTTAGTTTCCGCATTGGTAAAATGTTGATAATCATAGTATCTACCTCATAGAGTTGTTGTGATGATTAAATGAGAAAATGCATATCAAGCACTTAGCACAGTGTCTGGCATGTAATAGTCACACAATAAATTTTTTATAAAATAAGATATTTTTTATTTTTTTTATTTATAGTAGAATTCTTGGCAAAAGAAAATGGATTTGCTAGTATCAAAAGCCTGATATCTTTAATTATAATCATTTTACCATCAGGGAGAAGGGAAGCCAGCTAATTTTTACCCAACATCAGTGACATTCCAGAAACTCTGCTAAGTGTTTTATCATATATTGCCTATACTGAAAAACAATCACTATACTGCGTACCTGTTGACTTATTGAAATGTCATTTTGGACATCTTGCTGATTGAACCTCAGATAATTACTGAGATGAGTATCCTATGCATTATGTTTTCTAGCAAGTTACTATTGAATCAGAAATACAATATTCCACAGTAAATTATTTTTCTATTTTTTACTTTATATTGTTTTTAAAATTCTTTGTACATTCTATGTTGTGTTGAAATCTAGAAGCAATTAGCAAGCATTTAATGCATCTTAACTTTTTTGAGTATACAAGAAAAAGCAGGAAATGACTTCCTATCTAAGAGTACTATAAGTATAGTTACTGACGTGTGTTCACAATATGTTTGGCCTTGGTTGCTCTTGCGTTTTCAAAATGGTCAATGTACAGTGCAATTCTTAATCTCTACATAATGCCCTTTGGGCTTCTAGGATACTAAACTCACTGGGCCATCTTCCCAGTACAGTGGCTACAGAATGGTGCTCTCCTCCTGGGGTTGTACCCAACCTGCCTCCTGCCGTATCCCTCCATAGGAGCTTTCTTCTAGCCTCACTATGATTTATGCACAGCCCTCCATCTGTTATGCCTTTGTTCCTTACTTGGCAGCAATATGTACCTAGGAGCCCAGGGCCGTTTCCTCTTTACTCACTAAAACTAAACCATTTTTCAGAGACATCTTCCACATAGTTTTAATCCACAAGAGATACAAGTGGTTTGAGTAAGTGGGAGGAGACATTCAGTAGCTAATAAAAGGAAATCAGAATTCCTCAGGGTAAGAAGTGCTAAGAAGTACTGTCTCCATTTGCTGTTGTTGAAAACCAAATTGGTTATTACATTATGCTTGTCCTGTTTGTATTTTTGACCTGTTTTGGGCTTCAGATTGCATGTTTATTGGCTGCAGGTGTTTTACAGGCTTGTGCCTTTTTCACTTCTCACAATGCTCAGTCCTCAGCTCCATAAATATCACTGGCTAACTGACTCTCCCAGAGGAGCACTTGAACCAAATGGGCTTGGCGTGAACCTAAGTATAGATTTTTATGAAGTAAGAAGTAAAAGCCATTTGATCCACAGTATTTACAAGAATGAAGTACCCATGGGAGGGAGTCAGGTAAAGGCAAAATCACAAGTAAGGAAAGAAGCTTTCTGACAACTATGTTAATTCCCTTTTATCTTTAGGATATTTCCTGGTTTGATGATAAGGAAAACAACACAGGAGCCTTGACAACAATATTAGCTGTTGACATAGCGCAAATTCAAGGAGTATGTATATTGCTTTTATATTTAAATGGTGTGTGTATATGGGGTGCATGTAAGCACATGTGGACATGTGTCTTGGCACATAAGTGAGCTACATTGACATGACCTACATCCCAACGAGACCAAGTAAATCTCATGGCTAACAGGGCTCTCTTAGTGAACGATGACAAGAAGCTTCTCGGTCCTTGGTATTTGTAACCAGAGATAAAGAAGAAGGTTTGGAACACATAATAGGATAACTAAAGGATTAAAGACAATACCAAGAATAAGTTAGCAAAAAGAGCTCAGAATTAAATAGTAAGAGATAAAAAGGTAACAGAATGAAAATACTCCAACAAATTTTTTTTAAGGTTTAATAAATGAAGAAAGGTTAGTTATCCCTTCTTCTTAAAATAAGATTGTGTTTTACATATTGTCTAACAATTTAGATTCATGTGTGCCCCTGGACAGGATTCTATGGTAGCTGTTATACAGATCAAGTTTTACATGTAATAGGATAATGTGTAAACAAAATGGATATGCATCATAGTCAAAATCATTTATGGAATGACCAGCAGAATCAATGTTGAGATCATGCTTGAGTAAGTTTGGGGATTAGGGTAGTGTGGCAGTTTGATATTATTTATGAATTCCAAAAGAGATATTATGTTTGTAAACTGGTCTGTTTCTCTGGGTGTGATACCCTTTGATTGTATTAGATTCAGCTGAGATGCCTTTGATTAAATTATGTTAAGATTAAGGCTTTGATTTGACCACATCATTAGGGAGTGCAGTGTTGAGTCCCCGTACCCCACCCCCACCCCCCGCCCTTGGTAGGCTATATAAAGGGACGCTCAATCAAGAACACATAGAAGCAGATTCACACAGGAGAAGAACACAGAGGAACAGAGAGAGCTCGTTAGACACAGCAGAGGCCCCGGGAAGAGAGATGAGGCTGATAGTCTATGGCTGACCTCGTGAAGAGAACAAAGCAGCTGAGCCTGGAAAGAAATGAGCTCTGGGGAGAGAGACAAGCCTTATGCCAGCCTACAGCTGAGATCAGAAGAAGCTAGGACCACGCAGCCTTAAGAGGAAGAAGGAACACTGAACCCTCACAGATGTCACCTGCCAACTTGCGTCAACACATGGCAAGATTTGGATGAGAAGGTACCTCTTATGGTACCTTGAGTTGGACACTTTAGGGCCTTGTGACTGTAAGCTTCTACCCCAAATAAATACTCTTTATAAAAGCCAACAGAGTTCTGGTACTTTGCACCAGCACCCTTTGGCTGATTAATACAGGTAGTGTGGAAGAAATAAAGAGTAATGTATTAATTTTCTTCCAATTACTTAAATAAAATTAACATTTATGTAAGAAATGGGAATTTGAGAAGCAGATGTAGCTCAAGCGATTGAGCTCCCTCATACCACATGGGAGGGTCCGGGTTTGGTTCCTGGTGCCTCCTGGAGAAGAAAAGCAAGACAGCGAGTTGGCGCAACATGCAGGCATGTCAGGCTGATGCAACAAGGAGACTCGAAGAGGAAAGAAAATGAGAGACACAACAAACTGGAAGTGGAGGTGGCTCAAGCTATTGAGCACCTCTCCCCCACATGGGAGGTCCCAGGTTCGGTTCCTGGTGCCTCCTTAAAAGAAGATGAGCAAACACAGAGAGCACACAGCAAATGGACACAGAGAGCAGACAGCGAGTGCAAACAATGGGGAGGGGGGATAAATAAATAAAATAAATCTTGAGAAAAAAAAAAGAAATGGGAATTTAACTCTGATTGAGAAAAGGAGGGCAAAAGCAAGGCCAGAGAATATCTGCTTTCCCACTTTTAATTTAAATGAGATAAAGCTCTCAGTCTCTGCTAAAATAAGAAATCTAACAAAGTTATAGGCTTTTCCTTTTCCCTATTATGCATGTGGAAGAAAAGGAAAGTATCAATGAACCTCCTTTGAATGATGGAGAATTTTTATAACTATTTATTCCATTTAGAAAAATGGGGTTATCAATTACAGCATTATTTCCACAGCAACAAATTGTCAGATAAGGACCAACTTTTCAAAATTGCATGTTTCTTTTGGACGTTATTTCCACAGGACATAGCAACTATTCAAATTTTTGAAACTTTTGCTGAACCTCTGTGTTCAATCTACACATCTGAGGACAGGTTTATATTATCAGAGAATAGAACAAGTTGATTATAGCTGTAAAAATTAGCACGCATCCATATTGGTTCAGAAAACTAGTTTTTTGATGTAGAAAGAGCTCCAGAGGAAAGAGGCATCTTCTTCATCTCTTCCTGAGACTCTTTTCGTTAATTTTAAAGGCCAGGCTCTAGAATTTCATTAGCTATATTTAAACTAAAAAATAGACCTGAGGAGCTCAATTTTACTGTCATAAATGCAAAAACAAAAAAAAATGGGTAGAATTTTATCTAATAATCAAATAATGAGTACAGCATTTATCTTCCACACCACACTAGAATTATCTGAATGGCAATTCTGCATTTAAGAATTTCAGGGTTCACTACTCTATATCAATCCATATAATTCAATGTGAATCCCGATTCTACAAAATTTGCTATTTTCTTTACTGTGCTAGTGATTTTCTTATTTCCTATCATTCAGTTTTTTTAAGAACCCAATGAAATAGGCATACTTGCCCATATCTATATTTTAAGTTAAATATCATCTCTTTTAGCAAGTATTTGTTTTAATTGAAAAGCCAAATTAGTACTGAAAGGCCCACATTACTTTCCTTACATTCATTAGTTGCTTTCTTATAAATAGTGTTATCTCTCACCAGGAGAAATTAATGAGAATATTTGTCAGCCTTATTCTTTATGAGCATCTAGCTAGTACCATTTGGTCACTTGAAACGTTCAGTTGAAATTAGTAAAATGTTCATCTCATAATAGCTTCTGGGCAATTCAACCCTTTTCATTGGATGAGATGTAGAAGCTAGATAATAAATGGTTGGAATGCCGATGGCAGATTTTTAAAGTCGATGCATTAAAAAAATACCAATGAAAGAAAAGTTCCAAGAATGAGACTATCTGTTAACATACAATTCATGTAAACCCTTGCTTTGCCTTATAAAAGTAGATTCATATTCAGCTTGAATGACTATAAAAATGGATTATCCTATTTGTGAACTACTTCCTTTTTCATAAAGACTATCTAGACTAGAGATGAATCAGAAAGTAATAATCCGGGGGTCATATTTCCTTTCATATCAACTTAAGTCATTTTCCATCTCAGTTTCTTCATCAATTTCAGTTATATTTTACTTTGTTAAATGTATTAGGGTAAATGTTCATAAAAAGCGTCCTTAATAACAAATCTTATTCTGAAGTCTTTTCTAATTACCCAAAATATGTGCACCTGGCCATTTTTAGAAGCTCTGATACTTTGAGAGTCATAATAAAAACATGTTAGTGAAATAAGAGTCATAGGACAACATGATTCCTGGAATAGTTGACTTAATACAACCAAATTAACTGGTATTGTTTTAGCCCAGGGTTATGGCTTATTGCCAATACATCTGTCAACAGATTATTTTCTGTATAATATGTAGTTTTATTAAAAGCCATTTTATATTCTTTTGGAGGCTAGTTTCCATTAAATTACAAGGTATCATTATTCTATATACTTTAGTAACCCCTTTTTGTCAAACAAAAGTCTTACCTCATGTTTGTCTACAAGATGTGTTAGTGATACCATAGCATATACTTAATATATCACAAATAGACACAATGTTAGTGCCAACAACTCATCAGAACAATAATTATATTGTGCCCAAGAAATCATAAAATTTTATTTCACTGAATTATTCCAAGAAACCAGTGAGTTTCATCAGTTAAAACCAGTATATCATTACCTAGATGATAGAAATCTCAGTTCTTTATTTAATTTTTGTTTATAGCCTGGGAAGTATATAAAGCAGATTGACATTACTTGGGATTCAAACAACATTAGTTGTTGAAATGACTTTACCACAGCATAAGGTTGGCATTTAAGTGCTGTCTTGCCTTGTGCTTTTAGGTTGAATTCATTAAGAAACATTTCTTCGCCAACTCAAGTTCACTAATGCTTTCTTCTGCTTCCTCTAATCTGATGTTGAACCCCTCTGTTGGATTTTTCACTTGTTATTCTATTTTTTAACTCCAGAATTTCCATTTGGTTCTTCTTTATAGTTTCCATCTCATTATTGAAATTAAAATTTTGCTTATATATTGCTTTCTTGATTTCTTTTAGTTCTTTGTCATGTTTTCTTTAATTAATCCGATTTAAGAGAGTTTATCTAAAATCTTCAATGAGTAGTTTCAGTGACTGAGCTTCCTCCGGAATAGTTTCTGTTGATTTATTTTCCTGTGACCATGCTATACCTTCCTGTCTCCTTCTATATTTTGTAATTTTTTGTTGAGAACTGGATATTCTGGGTATTATTTTTGGGTGGATCTGGAAAATCTAGTTCCCCCACTCCTCACTCTGCAAGATCAAGATCAAGAAAAAAGAATGAAAGAAAAAAAAAACCAAGAAAATAAAGAAAGGAAAAGAGAGAGAGAAAAGAAAAATAAATACTGTTTTAGTCACCTAGGCTGCTCAAAGCAAAATACCATGAAATGGTTTGGCTTAAACCATGGGGATTTATTCACTTACAGTTTTGAGGCCAAGAAAATGTCCAAATCAAGGCATTAACTAGGTGATGCATTCTTTACAGAGACCAACTGCAGGCGATCCTTGGCTCCTCTATTAGGTGGCAAGGCACATGGTAGTGTCTGCTGGTCTCTTTCTTCTCTTCCAGGCTTCGTTTATTTCAGCTTCTTGCTTCTGTGGATTTCTCTCTGTTTGAATTTCATTTTATAAAGCACTCCTGTCAGAGGATTAGGACCCATTCTGATTCAGTTGGGTCACACCTTAACTGAAATAGCCTCATCAAAAGGTCCTACTTACAGTGGGTCCATACCTACAGGAATGGATTAACTTGAGCAACGTGTTTTTCTGGGTTACATACAGCTTCAAGCCACTACACTCAACCCTCTGCACCCCATAAAGACATGTTCTTTCTAAAGGCAAAATATATTCATTCCATCATAATATCCCAAAAGCCTTAAGTCATTTCAGATACAATGCTTAGTATAGTCTTAACAAAATCGGTTATAAGCATGGTCTGCCCTGGGACACAATTCCCCTCCATCTTTGGACCTATGAAACCTAGAGAACAAGTTATCTGTTTTCAATATACAATGAAGGGACAGTCATAGAATAAAAACTCCCATAGGGAAAAATTGGAAGGAAAACAAGGGGTCATGGGTCCCAAACAATTCTGAAACCCTGAAGGATATACTCCATTAGATTTCAAGGTCTGAGAATCATCTATGGAATGATGTTTTGTCCTCCTGGCCTGATGGAGAATCAGCCCCACCCTTTCCAAGTGCTTGCACAGTGGCCATGCTCTCCCTGAAAAGCATGGGTGAAGGCTACAACCTTTTCAAGCAACAGGATGGCAGCCAGGCTCTCCACAATCCCTGGGGCATCTGAGAAAACTAGGGTGGTAGCACTCTTCCTGAAAATGGGGTGGAAGGCCCACCCTCTCCAAGTGCTGGGTCATGCTCACCCTTCTGCACACATGTGGGTCTACTCTCTTGGTCCGATAAGATGTCGGTCCAGACCTCACCTTCCATGGACCTGCCCTTGAAGTAGCTTTTCTTTCTATCTGTCTCTTTTCTGTCCCATTTAGTCCAGACTGGCAGTTGTTCCATTCATACAGATCTAGGTTTTGCATGTAGTACACGGGGGTCCAGACCATCAGACAGTAGGACTTTCCACAGATCCTTCCTGGATAACTGCATCTCCAATCTTGTCTTGCACTGACAAGGCTGACTGGTTCCAAGTTCTGTTAAACTTATTTTTCTGGGACACCTACAGCTTCAAACCAACACACTAACAAATAGATCAAACATGTTTAAAAAACAATTTTTTTTTAAGGTGTACACCTTTCTAAGTGTCTGGGTTGATGCCAGTGGGAATCTAGAAGCTGCTGTTGAGGTTGAAATTGAGGTCAGTGTCCACACTAGTCCCTCACGGATCTGCCAGACCAGAAAATAAAGGGAAAGAAAGAAAGCTAACCCCCCCCCCAAAAAAAAGGTATACTGGCTCTATGCCCTGGTAGACAGTGTGAGGCCTGAAGCCACTGCTGCTGAGAGGTCCAAAACTAAGGCTAGCATCCACATTGGTCCCCCAGGTATATGCCAGACCAAACAACACAAGCAAGAGAAAGAAGGAACCCTACCCCCTCAAAAAAGATGCACTACCTCTTTACTTCCCAGTAGATACTGGTGTGAGGCCAGAAGCTGCTGTTGACTGGAGGGCCAAAATGAAAGCTAGCATTCACAAGGGACCCTCAGGGATCTGCCAGACCAGGAAATACCCATACACAAAAGAAAGAAAACCAACGAAAAAATGTGTACTGGCCTTTTATGTCAACCAGTTTCTACACAGGACCCTCAGAAAGCTCCCAGACTAATCTTCACCTTCAACCCCAGCTTTTGGAGGACAAAGTTTCCTCTGCCTAAACTGACCCCAGCCAGCAGCTTCCAGAATCTGGGCCATATTCCACAGCTGCAGCTCAGGCAAGGAATGGGGTCTGGTTGTTTTTTGTGTTTTCACTTACAAAAGCTGAACTCTGGGCAGCCTCTCCCTTTCTGCAGCACTCCTATGGTAGTTCTAAATGTCCATTCTGGTTCCAGGGTTACTACCTAGTCAATTCCAATCCCTTTTCCAGCTCATTCATTTTTCTGGTGGAGAGAGACATCTGTACAACTTCCTAGCTACCATTTTTCATCTGTGCTTTTCTAGCAATGAATATTTTATTTTTCACAAAAATTGCTTATAATTTTTAAAAAATATTTCCTACTATTGCATAGTAATATATATATATATAAATTTTATGTAGTCTTTAGGAGCATTTAAAATACAATATGAAGTGTAGCAGGGCCTCTGTAGCCATTGGGCAGTTTGATGTAATTATGAATTCCAAAAAATAGATATTGGATTATGCTTGTAAACTGGTCTGCTAATCTGGGCATGATTAAGTTATGATTAGAGCATTGACTGGGCCACGTCAATAGGACGTTGAGCTCCACCCCTTGGTGGGTGGGGGAATCAAATATAAAAGGCATGGCAAGAATAGAGTTGAAGCAGTTTTGAGTTGGAGTTTTTGATGATGGAGTCTTGAGCTGGAGCCCCGAGAAGTAAGAGAGCTTGGTCATGAGGAAGGAGAGAAGGCCCCAGGATAGAGACAAGCCATTCGCCTGATAGTCTACAGCTGGCCTTGTGGAGAGAAGCAAAGCCCAGAGAGCCTCATAGTCTACAGCTGACCTTGTGGAGGAAACAGAGGAGCTAAGCCCAGAGAGAAACACATCCCCGCGAAGAGAGGAACCCAAGAAGCCTGAACCCTGTCAAACGTCGGCAGCTATCTTGCTCCAACACGTGGCAATGGACTTTGGTAAGGGAAGAAACTTATGCTTTATGGCCTGGTAATTGTGGACTTCTACCCCAAATAAATACCCTTTATAAAGACCAACCCATTATTGATATTTTGCATCAGTGCCCCTTTGGCTGACTAATACAGCCTCCAATAATACAAGTACTTAAGTTCCACAGCCTCCCACCAGTCATCTGGTCTGTGTAATCTGAAACATAGTTGGAGTAGGCGGTACGGGGGGGTGGGGGGTGCTGGGCAAGTAAAACGCTATGAATCTCTTCATAATCCTTAGACTCTTAAGAGGCAGAGTCTTAGTCAACATTAGGTACTATATTTGTCAGGGTTCTCTATGGAAACAGAACTGACAGGAGATGTACATATATAATCTAAATATTAAGAGATTATTTTATAGGAATTGGCTCATGCAACTGTGGGGATGGGCAAATCCAAATTCTGTAGGGCAGGTCACAAGCTGGGAACTCCAAGGAAGGTTTTCAGTGAATTCTCCAGGAGAAGCTAAGTGGCTGAGGTAGAGATGGAAATTTCCCTTCTGACTGCTGAACTCATCACTTCTCTCTTTAAGGACTTCAACTGATTGGATGAGACTTTTCTCATTGTTGAGGGCAATATCCTCAGTTTATTGTAGATATAATAAGCCATAGATGCAATTAACTTACTGATGATTTAAGTCCATCCTCACAGTAACAAACCAGGCCAATGCTTACTTGACCAAACATCTGGACACCATAACCTGGCCAAGTTTACACATGAACCTCACCATCACAGTCCTGCCTTTGTCAACTTGGCACCCATATACATCTCCTTAAACCATACTTAATCTCTAAGTAAAAATAGTAACCATCATATTTTCACCTAATAATACTCATCTGTCCTGTATACAACCAGAAACACATAAACTTTTTCTATAATAGGTGCAAGTCCTTGAGTAAAATTCACTCTTAAACTTGATATCCTGTAACTTAAATACTACAACATGAAGTCAATCAACTTATGTCATATAATAAGAGAATAAGGAAGTGTGGTGGTTTGGAGCTGTATGTACCCCCAAAAAACATGTTCATAAACTTAATCCATTCTTGTGGGTGTGAACCCATTGTAAGTGGGATTTTGATGAGGTTACTTCATTTAAGGTGTGGCCCACCTCAATCAGGATGGGTCTTAATCCTGTTAATGAGCATGAAATTCAGACAGAGAGAAAACCACCAAGGGAGCAGCCAGAAGCTGAAATCAATGGAACCCAGAAAGAAGGGAGAAGCCAAAAGAGGCTGCCATGTATATTGCCTTGTGACAGAGGAGCCCCGGACCAAGGATTGCCAGCAGCCAGCCCCGAAATGTCAGTTTTCAGAAAGAAGTCATCACCCTGATGACATCTTGATTTGGATTTTCTTTTGGCCTCAAAACTATAAGCTAAAAAATTCCCATTGTTTAATCTGACCCATAGCATAGTATGTGCAGCCAAGGAAACTAAAACAGGTACCAAATGGTGATCCCATTTCAACTCCATAGGCCTTAAAGTTATTGTATAATACCTCCAGACACTTACAAGAGGCTATCTGTGAGTCTTAGTTTTCAGTATGTAGTGGTTTATTTGGTATTTGCTCTTATGATTTGTTTTCACTTTTTTGAAGTTTTTTAAATATTTTAGTGAGAAATTGGAAGATATCCAAGACATAGGAAGATGCAGTCTTGAAACTGAAACCATAAAGGTTTTTTTGGGAATAAGGCAGGCACCTAGGAGTAGAGATAG
>JAQZBX010035561.1:13723-24624 GCA_029593785.1 Cabassous unicinctus
TAGGAGACACCAGGAACCGGAGGTGCCCAATTGCTTGAGCCACCTCTGCTCCCCTTGAAGCTCTATTTTTAATAGTGAAAAACTGGAAGGACTCTCAATATTTTTTGAAGAATATTAATGACCTAGGGAAAAGCTTGCAGTATAATGTAAAGGGATAAAAACAGGAAGCAAAACTGCATACACACAATAATCCTAATATGAATATGTATATCTATTTATGTCTGGAAGGAAATAGCCCAAATTTTAATATTACCTAAACTTTCACCAGTGATCATGGTTTCATGATCAGAACAAAATCTAAATTATAAAATGTTAAGTGATATCCTAGTTGATTGTAGCTGTGTTTCTAGGTAAAAGGAGTCCTCATTTTTTCATTCCAACACTAAATGAATTTACCATTTCAGCTTATTACTTATGAAAGTTGGTTCATAAGACATGCAGTTCTTGTGAAACAACATAACAATATTTCTACTTATTTTAAGATTTATTTAATTTTAGAATTTCTTTTATGTTACCTGATACAACAATGTTTCCAACCCCTTTTCTATCTTGGTATTGCTTCTTTAAACCTTAAAATGCAGAAAAGGGGATGAGAGATGGCATATTCTAAGATACATGCAGTAATGAATGTCCTTGATCATTCAGTTCAACACTACTGTGGTATAGTGGTTAAGAATGCAGGTCCTCCATCCACACAAGAAGGCAAAGAGTTTTAGAATCCAGATATGATGATTTGGAATCCACATGGGGAGACGGCCTGGTGTGGGAAGGCAGCATAAAAGCAAGATGAGGAGGTTATCCATGCAGAAGAGAGGCAGTGGCAGTGATAGAAGATTGGTTACATAGATAAGGGCTGATCAAATAATTCTACAAAGAAAATGGGAGTCAGGTTTCTCACTGGTAGAGACGTGGATAACAAAAATGGAAAGGGAGAATACTAGTATAAATTTCGTAATGCTGGCTTGGAATTGGAGGTATTGAAATCAATTCATGGATTTCAATAAATATAAATAGAGAAAGAAATAAATGTAGATGTAAATGTATACATTGACCCAGACATACACACAATGACTAATGTTCTCCAACTTCGTTCACTGACATTCCAATAATAATGAGCACATCTAGCACCAGATCTTGGCTTCTAAATAACTCCACTAAAAGAAACCAGGGCTACTTGGAGAAATGACTGATTCCATGGGTAGGGCAGAGAAAGTATAGGATGAACTTGGAACATCTTTTTGTGCCAGAAAGTAAGGATGTGTTCTAGGAATGAGAAGGATATGTCAAAAGGACCCCAAAACCAACTTGACTCTGTTGGCTACATCCCAAACAATTCCAGCATCAAAGTAAACAGAGTAACAAACTATAACCTACTAAAGCACACAGAAAACCATTGGTCTATACTAAAATAAATAAATTGAAAGTTTGATGAGGAATTGAATATTTACATAGTCTAGAAGTACCTCCCCTCAAAATACTTATTAATTAAAAATGGAAAAGGAATAACTTCATAGTGAAGCCTCAAATACTCCTTCTGTATTAGTTTCCTAAGGCTGTTGTAAGAAATTATCACAAACTGGGTGGCTTAAAACAACAGAAATTTATTCTTACACAGCTCTCGAGGCTGGAAGTCCAAAATCAAGGTGCCAGCAGAATTGGTTTCTTCTGGGGTCTCAGAGGGAGAATCTGCTCCATGCCTCTCTCCTAGCTTCTGGTGGTTACCAGCAATCCTTGGCGTTCCCTGGCTTGTCAGCGTGTCTGTCCAATCTCTGTCTCCATCTTTACATGGTGTTCTCTCTGTGTGTCTGTGTCCACATTTCCCTCTTCTTATAAAGGGTTAGGGCCATACTTTGTATTAGAGCCCACCCTAATCCAGGATAACATCATTTTATCTTGAGTACATCTGCAAAGAATTTATTTCCAGATAATGTCACATTATAAGGACTTAAACATATCTTTTGGGGGACACAATTCTATCTTCAGCACCATCTTAATTGATTAAGCAAAGTGAACAACACCAGTAATGGGACAAATTAAAACTGTGTGCCCCTGATAGGATGCAATGAGAACACTGCCTCGCTTCTGAGATATTCCTGCCAAAGAGACATAACCTCAGTCTTATCATGAGGAAATAGCAGATAAGCTCAACTAGAGGGAAATTTGACAAAATAACTTGGCCTGTATGTAGTCTTCAAAACAGTCAAGGTTATGAAAGTTAAGGAAAGAATGAAGAACTGTTCACTGTTGAAGGAGCCATACCAACTAAATGGAATGTGAGATTCTGAATTGGAAATCATCTTATTAGAAAATACATTATTAAGATGAATCAACAAAACATTAATGGAGACTGAGGATTAGATGGTAGTTATGTGTCCAGCGTTAATTTTCTGATTTTGATGATGTTATTGTGGTTGTGAAAGAGAATTTACTTGTTTATAAAAAATCACCCCTAAGTGTGCAGAGGTGATCGGGCATCAGGTCAGCAACTTACTGCTAAGTGATCCAGGGAACAAAGAATTCTTTATCCACCAGTTACAAGCTGTATGACTTTAGATAAGTTATCTTGTCTCTCTGTCTCCTTTCCTCATCTATACTATGGAAATATTAATTGCATCTATTCCTGAGTGTTGCTGTAAGATTAAATGACGTAGCGAAGGTAAAGTGCTTATTTAGTACTCAGTAAAAGTTAGCTATTTTTTAGTGCCCTTACATATCAGCCAGAATTGTAGTATAAAATTATAAATATTGACATTTATCTTTCATCCTTTCTCCTATTTTGGCCCTCTTTTACTTTCCCTTCTGCCTCATTCTTTCTTCCCCATGTTGGTCTCCATTCCATCACAACTAATAAACTCCTGTCTTTCTAACACAAAGCTTCACACTAAAAATACACAGAGTTTGAATTCAGATGGTATGAGTTATAGTCCTTGCATTATTATATCTTAACTGACAGATGTATGTGAATGGTACAAAAAATAGAAAAATCATATTTTACAGATCTGTAATTATATTGTGTATATATATATAATTATAGGATTTTTACAGATTCTATAATGCGGACTTTACCATTAAAATGGAAGTTGACAATCACTCTAAAATATTATTAAAGATTAATTAGATTCTATTTTAGTAAATATGGAAGCTAGAATATAGTATTTTCTTTCTTTTTACTATTCATGAAGTAGAATATGCAAAACCTCATAAAGAACTCATATGCATAACTCAAAGCATTTTTTCCAAATATATACATTTTAAGTGCTTGCCTGTTATATATGGAAGATATCATAATGCTGCTAATTATTACAATTTTTATATTCCTATAAAATTGCTCGGAAATGTCACAAACATTTATAAATAAACAGTGACAACTGCTTAACTGAAGAATGGCTGTAGTTAGTTTTTACATTAACTCTGATTCTGCTATTTTCAAACAGAATTTTAAGCATATATATATGAAAAATCTATAGCTATCATAGAAAAGCTACTTTATTTAAATTTGAGTGGCATAAGTTAAAGTTGAAGAGGTTGTGTGTGTGTACATGCACGTACATGCACTCGTGTGTTGTTTTAATTATTGCTGGATATTAGGTAGGGTGCCCAGAAAACAAAGAGTGTGTCTGTCTACCTAGCACTGAAAAAACAAAAGAAATCCTGCAACTTCAGCTTTTCACTATATTTAACTTGGATGGGCGGGTAAAATCCTGCAAAACTACTTACATAGCGTACATAAAAGTCTCTCTTTAAGCAAGTAGCATTTAATTTCAGACAGTCTGTTTCTATCATGCTTCTCTGCAGTCTTCCTATAGTGTTCCTAGGAATGGATAGAGAGTTCAGTACTCCCAAAGTGAAAACCAACTCATTTGTACTTCATGGTATTAGACTTAAGGAAGAAAATAAAGTGTACTGATTCCTTAGTAGAAGACATTTTTAAAATATTTGTATCATTTAATCTCTAAGTATAAATGCAAAGTGTAAATCTAAAAAGATTAATCCTAAAAAAGAAACCTTACCTTGTTTTGCAAGAAATTATAATAGGAATTCTTGTAAACTTAAAGCTGACTTTTTTTTTCAAAATATATCTGACTATAGGCAACAGGTTCAAGAATTGGGGTCCTAACGCAAAATTCAACAAACATGGGACTGTCAGTTATCATTTCCTTCATTTATGGATGGGAGATGACACTCCTGATTCTGAGTATTGCTCCAGTACTTGCTCTGACTGGAATGATCGAAACTGCAGCAATGACTGGATTTGCCAACAAGGATAAGCAAGAACTTAAGCGTGCTGGAAAGGTAAGATGAAGACTTAAGACCATCATATGTTTTAAGAGAAAAACATCAGAAGTCCCATCTTTACGATACGTTAACTTCAATCTCTTAAGAATCTGTAAAGTGGTGTATATGTACTGAAATGCAAACAGATCAGTTTAGGATGGTGTGTAGTTATGTTATTGCAATATGGTACAGGGTTTACAGTGAGGGCTCTGAAATCAGATTGGCTGAGTTAGAATCCAGACCCTTTCTGTGTGATCTGTATGTATGTGTGATATGGGCAAGTTATTTAAACCTTGCTGGATTTAAGTGTCCTTGTCTGTGAAATGGGAATAATAGTAGTATCCACTTACAGACATTTGTGAGGATAAAGCAAAACACTTAGAATAGTGTCTGGAAGATTTAGGCGTTATTACTATTACCATGTCATGGGGGATTCTGCTAAGCACATGACTCCCCTTCCTCTGATTGTGTAATTTAAATTTACTTGAACAATTCTACTGGGTATTTTATTTTTCAAAAGAAACAAGAAATATAATGTACTTACTAAATACAAGGCAATGCATTGAGATTGAAAGTGCCTAAAACAAAGTTTGGAAGACAAGGACCATTTTTATACTGATCAAAAAGAACAATTTAATTATTTGGAAAATGCTTTGACATATTTAAGCTTCTAAGGATCAGCCATATATATGAAGATAATCTTTGCATTGGAGATGTAGGGAAACAGTATTATATAATAGTAAGATCAACAAATTGAAAGAGATGTCATTTGATCCAATCACCCACCCAAAGTAGGAATCCCTTGTACCACCTCTTCTGCCAAGTGTCTGTCCATCCTCTACTTATACTTTCCCTCCAGTAGCAGATAGTGCAGTACTTTCCAAGACTGCCTACCTTGGATAGCCTTGGATGGTAGACAGTTCTTTTTTTTTTTTCCACCTTCTATCCTATGCTTACTGGCTTTCATTTTAGTAGAGATCCAGAACCTGTTTCTCATGACATTGCATCAGAAGCTGCATCATGTAAACTCTGAGTCTTCTCTTAGGCATATCGCCAGGTCTTTATGCTGATTCAAGGCTCTTCAGCACATTGGTGAACATCCTCTGAATATAAAAATATCATATATGGTCTGTATCACAGTGACTAAATCATAGCTGATACATTACCGATATCATAAATATTCATAAATAGTCATGCCAAGCACATGACTCATCTGTAATCTGGTTTGCCTGACCCTTGGACCTTTCCACTTTTCTTGCACTAGATAAGGACCCTTGTGGTGTCTGCTTGTGCGATACAGACTTTTATTTGCCTCAGAGATAGTAAAAAGTTGTTTAGACGTCCCTGTGTGCAAATTATCACAACTTCTAAATTAACAGGACCCTAATTAATTATATTTTATTCATCTTATTTTGTATGTCATGAGCTTTAGTTGTATCTGTGTCCTTTGTCCTAAGAAACATATAGTTTTTGTTTTTGTATCTTCAGAGTAACCTCTGATCGTACTGTTTATACAATCAGAAACTCTAATCAAATAGACCGAGTTCTTTCCCTACAGCTTTTCATCAGACCTCAATTTATCAAAATCCAGTTTAGAATACAGACTAATAAATATATTTGGTCCTTTGCCAGTTACATGTGTAGCTTTGGACAAATTATCCTAAGTTTTATTTTTCAGTTTTAAAATGTCCATATTGGGGAAAAGACTATTTTCAAAGGTTCTGTAATGATATTAGTCCTTTCTCCAATGTGAAAAATGACCACAAAGGTTTTTTTTGGTTAATTTCATTTTTTTTCCTCAAACAAGTCTTCAGCATTTTTATACATTTTGGACACTACAGATTATGTTACAAATGGCGATTTCTTTAAGTCCATTTTGAAATTAATGACAATTTAGGCAAACTCAACATCAAAATTGAGAACAGAATTTCTCAATTGAGAACAATTCAATTGAGTTGACCTCAACTCAGTCCAGAAATCTAGTCCTCTCCTGTAACCTGTGTTCTCCTTCAAATAATGCTGGGTGTCCATGTAGGTCTCTCTCTGTCTTGCAGTCCACTCTGTCAGGCTGAAAACAGAATGTGAAAACAGGTCATTCTCTTCAAGCCAACATATGGTCTCATGTCCAAGAACTTCTGTGCCAAAAGTTGTCTGTCTCCATTTCAGTTCCCATGTAATTACATATGCCTATTGAAAACTATATAAATATGGAGAAGCACTAATCATATTTGAATTGAATATCTTTTTTAGTTTATAGACAGCAAACTGAGAAATAGCTCTATCTTTTAAAGAACCTTACAACCACACCCCCATGTTACTTTACTGGAATGTTCCTGAGTCCTTTCTGGTTGCTGTTTACATTTCTCTGATAGAATAAAAGAATTATTTATTTGATTCTCCCTGCTATTTTCTTCTTGAATGGTCTTGTAATTTATAGTAAAACTCATTTGTAAAACAGTACATGAACATAATGTTCACTAGTGTTAGATCCCCCTGCCGGTGGGACCAGCTTAAATTGAAATTCAATAAAGATTTCAAGAGGGCTAAACTTAGATCAGTGGACTAAATATTTTCAAAAGAAATTTTCCTTGAGCCTATTATGCTGAAATGTTACTTTCCTATCTCATTTTAGGGAAAGGAAAAAATGAAGCTAAGAGTACATATATGTCAGTATACTTTTGACTTATTGTACTTCAATATGTCCCAATATAAATGACAGAAATTCACAAGAAGTTTAACCATTTTATTGTCCTATTTTATAAGATAGCAACTGAGGCTGTGGAACATATACGTACTGTAGTGTCATTAACAAGAGAAAAAGCCTTTGAGCAAATGTACGAAGAGATTCTTCAAACTCAACACAGGTAATTGTAAATAAATACTGATTTCATTGACTATTTTTGTTCCTATAAATTCTCTTCTTCTGACTGACACCAGAGGTTTTGCCTCCCAAGCCTTTTGCTCTAGGATCTTCCCTAATAATGGTGTATCATAATTTCTCATATAACTTCACCAAGAGAAGGCTAGAAGAGGGATCTAGGACAAACACAGTTAAAATAAATGCTTTGGGTCCTCCCACATTATCATTAGCTATTATTAAGTGTTCACGTTTTTCTTATTTTGCTGAAACAAGATTGAGGAAATACTACATTCAAGAAAAAAAATAAAATTGTGCTGTCCTTTATATCATATCCCTAAAGTGGTTCACATTTGAAAATGAATATGTACACAATAAATGTGCTCACTCCTTTTCATTTAAACCAGCTCTCTGTATCACATTTACTTAGTGATACTCTGTATTACTTCATCGAGAGGTACCTTTGTACTCTTCTGCTCTCATGCTTGTGACTTCCACTATTTTTTCTATTGGTGCAAAATTATGATATAGAATATTTCTAAATACCTCTAAATCAAATCTTTCTAACTCTTTCACTAGCTGTCCTTTCACAGAATTTGTCCATTCATTTGAAACTATTTAAAAGAAATTTTACATTTAACTTAGCTATAGAGAAAATCATTTTATTTTCTTTCTCTATGATAATTCTATCTATATAAATTCACTTTCTTTTTAGTCCTTAGAAAAATTTACAACCACTAAATTGTAATATTTCTAAATCTTCTATATTTATTTCTCTACAACATTTATTATATTGACCTTGCTATATATCATGCCCTGTTATTTGGTAAATTTTGTATATTTCAGAAATGCCTTGAAGAAAGCACAGATCTTTGGAAGCTGTTATGCATTCAGCCATGCCTTTGTATATTTTGCCTATGCAGCAGGGTGTCGATTTGGAACTTATTTAATTCAAGCTGGACGAATGACCCCAGAGGGCATGTTTGTGTAAGTTGTGTAAATATATAAATACTCTAAGTGGATCATGTATTTAAATTCACTTGGAATATTTATAATTTATAGTGGATTATTATTTAGATCACATGTATGAAAAAGGCATGAATGGAAAATTAAAAATATATATTTGTGTTATTTAATATCTATTAGAAATGCCATCTAACTGGTAAAATACTGATATTATACTTTGAAAGAAGGATCTGAATTAAACTCCCTAATGAATCACTCCCTGCTTCAGTTTGCCAGAAAATAAGAATGCAGGGATAAATTATACCTTCTTATCATCTATTCCTTAGAGAATTGGTGGGGCTTTATGGAACTCTGTGTGATGGTTTTATTATGTATGATAGCAAATTAGTGAGGATGAATTATTTGCTAAGCAAATACTCCAGAGCAAACACATATAAATAAGCTTTTCCCTTCATATTAGTCATATTTGGACCTAATCATCATAGTCCAATGAGTCTACCTTTTCCCAAAACATTTTCTGGAGCTTCTGTTTTGGAATTATGTTCACATAATTATGAATTTCTTTACTTTATATGAACATATAAACTCAACTGCTAAAATTGGAAAAATTAATTCTGACTGTGCCTCTTAAGCCTCCCTAAAATATCAGAAAATTTTGTTAATTCATATCATAAATGTCATTGCTAAACATTTAGAGCTAGAGAAATTCATCTAATACTTGACCCAAAAACAGCATTGTTATGTTTTTTAGCAAGCTTTCCAAAACATACATATCCAAGTAGAGATCAGGCTCTTCACAATAATGAACTGGGAAAAAGTGCATGTTCCAAGAATGCTGCCATTTGGCAAAACATGTTGGAAACTCCTCTTTGGTATTTGCCTCCCAAGTTTCAGATACATTCTTTTAAATATCTTCATTGGTGGCACATATGTGCACCGTGAGGCTATATATTCAATATGCAGAAATGGTCAGATGTCATTTGAAGTCAAATAATTTTGGAATAATTTTTAGTTTCTATTTGCATGAAAAAATATTTATTTGTTTGTTTGTTTGTTTGTTTAGGATTGACCGAATTCCCAGGAAATTTCTTTGCTAGGCAATAAAAAAGAAAAAAAATAACAGTTCACAGTTCACCAACACAGTATCCATGATCTTGCCTAAACATAAGGCTACTTAGCAGTTTCCTGAAAGCAGATTTCTTTGTTAAATGGAATATATATATTTAAAATTTCAACAGAAATTCAGGTTCCCTCTTCTACTCTGTTCTCCTGGCATATAATACAATGTTGCCTCTGTGAACCTGTAAACCACAATTAGGACATTTAGCCATAAGCTTCATTCTAATTACACAGACAAATTACTTAGTCAGAGATTAATTAACAAGAAAGGAAGTCTGGAATCACGTAATTTGATTTATTCAGCTCACCCTCCTTTAAATGGTCCAGTGTTTTCTTTGGTTCTAATGTAATACAGGCAGTCCCAAGCTTAAAAAATGGATTGTTTTCCAAAATTTCATTTGCAAGTGTGAAACTCAGAATGTTATTCTCATGTTGCTCTAAACTTTCTGCTGCCTTCCTTAAATCCCCAGCATTCTACTCCTTCAGTATAATTGGTCTTTGGTATTAGGAGAAAGCAAGCCAATTGAACACATTCATACTAATGTTAAGATGTCTGATAATCTTAGAGACTCTCACTGAAGAATTTTCATTTTTAAAAACAATTGCAACCCAAACTAACTTCTACTTGTTTTACTTGAAGGCAATATAACAAATCAATAAAGGGACAACCACGTCATCTTTCCATCACCAGCCCTACCACGCTACCATTTTATCTACCTCCCATCTTAGCAGAAGAACTACCTGTCCCTCTCTAAGTTGGAGTCCTGTGATTATCTCTGCTCATCGTTCTCTGTCACTATTATTTCTTTCCTTTGTAATCACTAGTCTTAAGAAAAAGAAACAAAAATCTCTCCTGTGACCCTGTCTCCTTTTAGCCACCTCTAATGTCTCTATTCTCCTTTGCAGCAAAACAAATTCCAAAGAGTTGTCTATTCTTTGTTCCTTACACCTTTTCATGTGTCCAGTCTCTCCTAAACTCACCCCTGGCCAGCCTTTATGTCCCATGATGCCACTGGAAAGACTCATTATCAAGGTCACTACTGATCTCCATTTCACCCACCCATGCTCAGTTCTCTAATCTCACCAAACTTGATTCTCAGCAGCCCTTGACACTCTTCTTTCTGAAACATTTTCTTCTCTAGGTATCTGGAAACCTATTTTTCCCCTTTGTCATTGGTCTCTCTATTTTGTTTCTTTTACTGACACGTATTTTTCTGCCAAGCCTCTATGTGTTGGAGGGCCTTAAAGAGTTCAGACTTCTCCATCTATGCACTTTCATTGGAAAACTCATCCAATCCTGTAGTTTTCAATACCACCTGTGAGCTGATGACTCCCTTCTGTATGTTTCCCTCCCTGAACACCAGAGTCTTCTCCAACTACCTACTGGACATCACCCCTTGGATGTCTAATAATTTCTTTATAAAAAACCTTAATGTGTCCAAAACAGAATCTGAAATTTTTCTCCTCTCCAAGACTTCTCCATCACAGTAAGCAGCACCATCATCCATGCAGTAGCTGAGGCCAAAACCCTAGGAGTCATCCTTGTTGCTTCTCTTGCCTTCACCCACCACATCATCAAGTCCAGATAGCTCTAACTCTAAAATGCTTTCCACCAGATCCCCCACTGTAACCCTCATCTAAGCCCCTACCTCTGTTGCCTGGCTGGCCAGTGAAACAACCTGCT
>JAQZBX010035562.1:0-24549 GCA_029593785.1 Cabassous unicinctus
CTTTTTTTTTTTTTTTTAGGAGGTACCAGGGACCTTGTACATGGGAAGCAGGCACTCAATCACTTGCGCTATATCCGTTCCCGTCTTTTTTTTTTCCCATTTATTTTTTTTAAACAATTATTGAAGCATATCATTCATACATGAACATACATAAACTATAAGTGTTCAGTAAATATCGTGAAGTTACACAACAAACATGCATAACATCATACAGGGCTCCCACACATCACCCCCCCACAAACACCCTGCACTGTTGTGAAACATTTGTTAAATCATGAAAGAGCATCGTCAAAGTATTACTACTAACTATAGTCCGTATCTTCCTCCCCTATACATTTTTTAAAGGATCTATTTATTTATTTACTTACTTTTATCCATTTTTACCCCCACCCCTTTTTGCTGTTTCTGTGTCCATTCCCTGGGAGATTCTGTGTCCGTTTCCTGCCCTCTCTTCTTATCCTTCTCTTCCTGTCTTCACTGGGATTCAATCCTCAGAACCTCTGATGTGGGAGAGAGGCGTCCCACCGCCTGCGCCACCTTAGTTCCTGGTTTTTCGGTGCGTCTCCTCTTGGCTCTCCCTTGTGTCACTCTCCTGTTACGTCATCATCTTGCTGCGTGGCTCGCGGGGCCTGGTGGTGCACCTGTGCTTGGGGCCTGGCAGCCCACGTGCCTTCTATATATTTTATTTTATTTTTCCGGGAATTCCCAGGGATCGAACCCAGGTCCCTCTGTATGGACGCCCAACCACCCAAGCCACATCTGTCCCCCTGCTATATCTCCCAAGGCGACCAAAGATACCCAAAGTTACAGTCTTTTCCCATACAGGATGGTCATATAATAAACCAGGCTTGTTATCACCAGCATTCCAAAAACCAGACCTAGGGAGAAAAACTAGGTCTGGGGACACATGCATGGTTTCTAATATAGCAAATGTTTAGCCTACCCTGATTATCACAAAATCAGGACAGCAAGAATATTCACAGCCGTCTCCTTTTTAAAGAGAGGGCAGTTCTATTTCCAATATAATTTAGGATAGGACCCAACTCCCCAATTTATGCAAAAGGACATTCACAAATTTGCCTGGTCTACTTTTATATTTAAATAAGG
Source organism: Cabassous unicinctus (assembly GCA_029593785.1). Lineage (NCBI taxonomy): Eukaryota > Metazoa > Chordata > Mammalia > Cingulata > Chlamyphoridae > Cabassous > Cabassous unicinctus. Next base: position 1,108 of record JAQZBX010035562.1, read on the forward strand.
AGTTGTTTGCAGCTGCTATTTCTGGCAAAATAAAATACATTGAAAGTGAAATAAAAATCTTCAGGGAAGAGACTTTCCAGCTCACTTTGAGTAAAAACCAAAGACCCTATACTCCCTTGCAGGGTCCTGCCCCATCTGCCTTCCTCTCTTCCTCTTTGCCCTCACCTCCGCCCACCACCCCCATGCACATCTCCATCCAGTCACAATGGTTTCCTTGCTGTTCCAGAAACATGGCAAGCATGTGCCTGCCTCAGGACCTTTGCATTTGCTATTCCCTCTGCTTGGAACCATTTGCCCCAGTTATGTGCACAACTGGTCCCATCATATCCTTTAGGTTTCTGTTGAAATGTCATCTTCTAATAAAATAACATTTATGTAAGAAAATACACATATATGCATATATATTTATATATCATTTTACAAATATTGGTATGTACTGTGAAAAATCTTGATTTTTATGAATAAAAATTTTAAAAAAATTAAAAATTAAAAAATTAAAAAAAAAAAAAGAAATGTCATCTTCTAGAACAGGCTTTCCCTGGTCCCCACCCCACCTCCCAGGAGAACAGAGACTCTGTCACGTTCCCTGCTGTTTCCCAAAACAACACCTTGGCCAGGTTGGTGCTTAATAAATATGGGGTGAGTGAATGAATGATCTCAGGTTGTCTTGTTCATCACCCACCTAGTGCTGGCCAGCGAGCAGGTCTCCCAAACACTAGCAGTAACCAGCTCTTCCAGCAGACTAGGAGGCTCAGGAACACAAGCAGAGAGCTTTGGGAAGGTGTTCCCTGGATTCTGAGACCCCCACCCACTCAGCAAAGCAAGCTGCCTGAAGCTCCCTGGTTGAAAATCTAACCATGCAGTTACTAAACGACACAAGGTCAGCCAGCTTCCCTGGAATTCACCAGGAGTTGGGCTACAGCCTGCCCTCGCCTCAGACGGGGACTTTTCTTTCCTAGAAGGTGTGGAAAGGAAGTGGGGCAGGGAGCCACGAGCCTGCCTTTGGACAGTAGCCACCCAGGGTGGAAACACTCAGGAGACAGGCCTCAGGGTGCCTGCTTTTACCTAGCAGCTGAGGAATCCAGGGCCTTAAACCCTCAGAAAGCCAGGGCAGGACCAAGCCTCAGAAGGAAATTCTGCCAGCGGCTCTTCCCTTCCCAGGGCCTCTTTGGTCCTTCCACACCCTCTAAGGCGGCTCCCAATGTGATCACTTGATATGGAATTTATGTGAGCAATTATGGTGTACTTTGCAATCAGCTAAACCTGCAGTGAAACCCTGGCCCTGTCATTTACCTGCTGAGGTATTAAAGGTGTTGAGCCTTACTTCCTTAGCCATAAACCGCCTACTCCTCTCTCTCAATCCACAAGCATTTGAGTGTCTACTATGTGCCAGACCTTCATCCAGGCGTGGGAGTTGATCTGTGAACAAAGCAAGTCCCTGCCCTCGGGGGCGCTTATCTTCTGGCAGAGGAGAATGATGAACCCGCAAGCTCACTGCCCATGACAAGTGCTTTGAAAACAAAACGGGGTGATGTCACAGTGAGCCTGGAGGAGGGGGCGACTCTGAGCGGGCTGGCCTGGAGGGGCCCCTCAGAGGAGGCACCATTATTGGTTAGATGAAATGCTGCGAATCTAGCCCAGCCGAGACAGATACTAAGCGCTCGACAAGCCTTATAGCAACCCTTACCGTTCTTTTAATCCGTTTATTGTCCCCCTCTCTCCGGAGAACAGGAGCTCCTCCAGGGCAAGCTCCAAGTTTCTCCCCTCCGGGTGGGCGCAGAGCACAAAGCTGGCACATAGTAGGCGTACGCACTGCAACTGCAGGGCTTGAACTCGCGGAAAGTAAATCAGCCCCATTTCGGGGGAACCGTATCAAGTGCCCCGAGCGCTCTGTCCTTGGTCCCGCCCGGCGCCCTCCACTCGCGTTCCCTGCACACAGTAGGCGCTTATCCGGGCGTGCGGAAGAAATGGCCGTTTCTGGGCTCGACAGCGCACGGCCTCGGCCCATTGCACAGGCCGGCAGAGCGAGGCCGGAGCTGGGCGAGCAGGCGGCCTGGCTGCCTCCAGGGCTGGCCCAGGCCGGGGACCGCGCCGGGCGGGCGAGCAGCGGCCGCCACCCCGCGCTTCCGCGCCCAGCTGCGGCCAGCGGTGTCCTGCCCCCCGCGCGCCGCGGCCGGTTCCGGCTGGGCGGCCGCCGATTGGCCGGCGCGGCCCCGGCGCGGGCCCCGATTGGCTGTGACGCGCGGCCGGGCGAGGCCCCCGCCGGCGCCGCCGCCGCACCCGGCGCTCGGCGGTCATTGGGCGGCGTGATCTCGCCGCGGTCCCGCGGCCCTGCCGCCTCCGCCGCCAGCGGAGCGCACCCGGCGGGCGGGGAGAGTGGCCATGGCGGGTGCCGAGGACTGGCCGGGCCAGCAGCCGGAGCTCGACGAGGACGAGGCGGCGGCGGGCCGACGCTGGGGCGCGCAGCACGCCGGGGCCCGCGAGCTGGCGGCGCTCTACTCCCCAGGTAGGCGCCCCTCCCCCACGGCCCTGCCCCCAGCCGCGCGCGCTGCCGACCGCGGCCCCGGGCCTCCCGGCTCGGAAGCCCAGCCTCGGTTCAGATGCACAGCTTCACCCTGGCTTCGGACTTGCAAAGAGCGCCCCTAGATCCGGGGACCCCACCCCAGCACCCCTTCCAAGCCCATGCCAGAACCCCAGCCCCGGGGCTCTCAGGCTGCAAATTGAGCCCCCAGATCAGAGGTACTACTATTCCCTTGCGCAAGGGTACAAACCGAGCTCCTGTCGCACCCCCATATCTGTACCCTAGTCCCAAGGCACCCGGCTGCAAAGAGCTGCAAAGAGCGTCTTTAGATTTAGGGACTCTCCCCACCCCAGGACCCGGTCCAATCCCGAGGCAGCCCCTCAGCTACTGGCACTGGGCCGGGTCCCCTTAAAGTCACACCCCATCCCGGTTTCCTGTGACTCGCAGTTCACACCCTAGTGCCCATCAGCACTTTGGCCAGGAACCTGGGCTGCAACAGTGATCTCACCCCCACAGTCTGGGATCATCAGTTCCCCGGCTCCGGATTCCCCAACTGAAGGGCCACCAGCTGCACAGAGTGCCCCAGACGCCTTTCTCCCAAAGCCCCATAGCTTCAGTGGCTACAGAGCCACCCCCTAGGACCCCGTACCCCTCAGTGAGGAGCCCTCACCCTGTTCAGGAACCCAGGGGTCTGCAGGGGTGGGGGGGAGGCAGAGCCCTCAGTTTAAACTCCCCCATACCCAAGCCCCAACATCAACTCTTGCTCCTCCCCCATGTGCAAATATCAGCTCCCTCTGTCACACCCCCCAGACCACATCACAATTTGGAAACCCTCCCTCCAGTCTCTGTCCCTTTCCTGCAGGCCAAAGTCCGAGTCATTCCCTTCCCCCTACCCACACCCCACACCCACTTCTTCCTGCTTTGGCCACCATCCATGCTCCAGCAAGCATCAGCATCAGCCCCCACCCCCTTCTCTGACCCCCTTCATTGCCTGGGAGGTGTCCCAGGAGTTCAGAAATTGCCTTTAAGAACTCGAGTCAGGTGACTGGGAACCACCGGCAGCCCCTCTACTTGGGTGTCTGCCATCACACAAGCTTTGTTTGTCAAACATTTGACATCTTTTGCCATGCGGCAGCCACCACGCACAGCCCTTGCCTGGGGTGGGCGCGGGGCCACTACCTCCTTGGGCGTCTCGCCAGGGCTGGCCTGGCTTTGAGGGCCGTCCCTGCCATAAACTAGCTCCACAACCTTGGGCCATTTGTTTTCTGCCTTTGGGTCTTAGGTCACCAGAGACCTTCTTAGCCTTGCAATTCCGTGCTCTGTGATTTTTTTAACTTGACTTGGGTGCTTGCTCCAGGCTGCCAGTTTCTACAGCCTGTTCCCAAAGCACCCAGCTTGCAGGCTTACAACCACCTGCTGTCCACGTGGCAGGCTGGGGTTAGCATCCTGGCACTGCTGCCTAGCTGTGTGACCTGGGCCAAACCACTTGTCTCTGAGCCTCAGTTTCCTCCCCTCTACAACGGCACAGGTAAAGTTTATCTGCCCCTTAGCACTGTTTGGAAGAGAAAATGAGGTCACCCACTTGGGCACAGTGCCTGGCATACAGTGAGTGCTCCCTATTGTTGATTCTGAACTTTGCTGTAGGGCTCGGAGCAAGTTGCCTAACCTCTCTGGCCCCCAGGCTCCCCGTCTGGGTACTGAGAATAAGGAATGAAAGGCCTCTCCCTTCGATGTCCGGCTCTGCCCACCCAAGTACCCCACCTGCTTTCAACTAGCCTAGATCATACCCATGCATTCTCAGCCTCCCCGAGGGACCTCTGTCTCCCCTCTCTGCCCTGATTGCCTCTCTGTCTGGTTCTGGCTTCCCCAAGTGTTCTCTGGAGAACAGCCATGCGGGGACCTGAGACTCAAACCTGTGGTCAAGGCCTTTTGGGACACCAGCCAGACTAGTTCCTCCAAATTCCTTTCCAAAGGCCTCACTCTGAGCCTTACCTATAAAATGAAGCATCAGGCTCACCGGGTATCAAGCTCCTATATCCCAACCCCTGTTCTAGGTACTGGGGGCAAAGTGGCAAAGACCACCGAAAAAATAGAGCTATTTTAGAAGGGAGACAGACAATAAGCCTGGTAAATAAGTGAGCTATCTCCCTTGTCAGAAGCTGGCAAGTGCTATGAGGAAACACACAGTAGTGAAATGTTGGGGGCAGTGACATTTTGGACAGGGTCAGGGAAGACATCACTGAGCAGGTGACATTGGAGTAGAGACCTGAAGGGAAGGAGGGAGCCAAGAGGATATTCAAGGAAGGATCAGCGCAGACAAGAGGAAGCAGCACATGCAAAGGTCCTGAGATGGGAGCATGCCTGGTGTGTTTGAGGAACAACAAGGAAGCCTGTGGGTTGGGGTAGGGTGAGCAAGGGGAGAGTGGGAGAAGTTCCAGGTTCCAAGACTGAATTCTTGAGATTCCTGGAGCCATGGATTGGCACAACTGACAGCTATAACAATGGCAGTTAACATAGTTGACATTTATTGAGCACAGACTGTGTGCTGGGTATTTGCTCTCATTCCATCCCAACATGGCATTCCAAGATGCATCCTGGTATTAACTCCATTTTACAGAGGAGGGATCCGAGACCCCTTCTAGTCCACCGCCTGTGTGTGTCCTTCCTAACACTATTCCCGCCAGGACTAGGCCGGCATCTGTCCAGCGTCAGGTGTGGAAGGGTAGGCAGGGCCAGGGACTGTGCCTGTTTGGTGCTCTGGTAGCACCCAGCACATCGTGCGACGCAGTCCACCTTGGTTCAGCCATGACGTGAGGCTTACAGAAGGGACCCGCCCAGGGTCACACAGCCAGTCAGCAGCAGGGCCAGAACCAGAACTCAGGTGGGGCGAGGGGGCGCTCCAGGTTCCGTGTTATTAATCTTCACCGTGGAAGTGAGCCAGCCAGGGGCAGGTGAGTGGGAGGGGTACAGATGTTCCAGGGCGGGGGGCAGCGTGTGTGAGGGGCTGCCAGTGGAGAGGGCAGGCCTGGCAGTCACCAGTTGCTGTGAGTAGTTGGATCAGGGTGGGTGGGAGTAGAGGAAACAGTGAGGGGGAGGCAGGGAGGCGACAGCGGCCCAAGGGGCTGGGGCCTGGGAGCCGGGGAAGGTCCCACACAGCCTGCTCTGCTCTGAGTTTTGCAACGGCACCCTCGGACAGGTGCCAGGGTTTGTGAAAGGCCTGGTGGACTGGGCAGATGTCCAGCCACCCGGCAGATGCCGACTGAAACCTGGCTGTTTGAGGGCCACTTCTTTCTCAAGCACCCCAGGTGCCAGGGCTGGAGCCCGAGGGGTCACTGGAGCCAACTGTCCACCCAGCCTTGCCAGTTACAGATGCCCCCTGCCCTGAGCGTCACCAGGGCTCTTAGTGTGGAGTTATGGGAAAGGCAGAGGGTATCAGGAGTGCTGGGGTTCAGGCTTCCAAATGGGCCTGGCTGGAGCCAGATGCTGGATGAATGGAGGCCACTTGGACCCTTCCTGGCCAGCCTGGCCCCTGCCACGCTCTGGGCCATGCTTTCTCTCTCTCTCTCTCACTGGTCATGTTCTCTCTCTCCTCTCGGTCTCTCCCTGTCTTCCTTCAGTGTCTCGCTGTCTCTCTCTGTTTTTCTCTCCCTCTGTCTGTGTCTCTCTTCAGTGGTCATGCTCTTTCTCTTTTATCTCTTTGTCTCCCCATGTCTCCCTCTGCATCTGTTTTTTCCCTTCCTTTGTCTAATTCCTGCTCTACCTCGTCTCTATCTGTCTCTCTACATCTCTTTCTGGCCCCTGCACTCTCTATCCCCCACCCTCCCCCAGGCCGAGCCTTCTCCTAGTGGCCAAGGGTCGTCAGAAGTACTAGCTATTCAAGGCTTGCCTCTGGCTGCAGCAGGAGGACTTTGGGCCTCAGTCCAGCCTGATGCCAAGCCTTTGGCTGCGGCCTGCCCCCAGAATAGGCAAGATGACTGAGACCTGGCTGTTGGCCTCCCCTGTCCCTCCCAGTCACCCCACATCCACTACATGCAAGCCCGGGCCTGTTTCCCAGGCCAGCAAGGCCCGTCGGTAATGAACCTGGGCCAGGCCAGGGTGAGCTCGGGAAACCAGCCCCCAGCAGCCCTGCCAGCAGGCAAGGGCAGCCCTCCCCCTCCTTGGGTCTCAGTCTGCCCATCTGTAAAGTGACACCATTTGAGCCACCTGTCCCCGCAGGCCCTGCCAGGTCAATGGTCTGTGCTGTGACTTTGGCGACCCTCTGAGTGACTTTGGACAAATCACATCACCTCTAGGCCTAGTTTACCCCTCCAAAGGATGGGCGAGTGGCCCCCAGTCACAGCATGTGTTGAGGGGTGACAGGCCACCCTTATCCCTGCCCCTGGCTGGGGAAGATGCTCAGCGAGTGCCGCTTATGATTATATGTATATATTTTTTATTGGATCAAGTTAAGGCACTTGGTCTGCAGAAAGATCCAGATATCAGAGGCCAAAGAGAGGTGGAGTTTAGATGGACAAATATTCAGATGTGGTGTGAGAGCTGGGCCAGCTTTGGAATCAGGACAGGCTTGAATGTCCAGGATCCAGAGACCCTCATCTGGAAACGGGGATCAAGTTCCTTCCTCAGGGGGCTGAGAACTGAATGAGAGCCTAGGCCTTGGGCTCGAAAGCTCAGATGGTGAAGGCAGGGACCCATCCAGAGCTGCCCCTGAGGGCGGGCACCCAGTGTGAGACCACAGGGAGGGGAGGGGAAGGAGGGGAGCGAGAGCCTGGGCCTTCTGAGGGGGCACCAGAGCCCCCATGTTCTCAAGGGAAGTGAGAAACGAGGAATTTGGTGTGATTTTTTAAATTGTAGCTCATTTTAAAAAAACCTGAGCACGACACCTGTCCTAGGGAGCCAGTTTGCGCCTTCTCTCTTGGGGGCTGCACCCCATACTCTTGCTGCCGGCTCTGCCCACGTTTCCATCCCCACAGGCTGGGCGGCGGGCAGGCAGGTGGGCAGGGAGGAGGACTCTGCCCTTTACTCCCCACGGCCCCTCCGGCCCCAAAGGCTTCCCCTGGGCTTCCTGCTTTGAACCCCAGGACTTGGACACAAACCGGAACCAGAAAGGAGAAGGCCTGGTGACCCCAGGAGGGGACTGCGGTGGCGGGAGGGCTGCACGGCCCACGGGCAAGGCCTGAGTGGGAAGCAGGAAGCAGGAACCCAGGTGAGGGGCCAAGGGGGTGAGGCCCTCAGCCTCCCCACCCCCACTGAGGCTCGGTCTTTGCACTGGGCAAGGGGAGGACAGCTGTTCAGGGCAGGTCGGGAGCGTCCTCTCTGTCTGCATCATCCTGCTGTGCCACCTGGACAGGACCTTCCTTTCTGGGCCTCAGTTTCCCTTTGGGAAAAATGGGGAACCCAGTATCTCCTTCCCTGAGTGCTTCCGTGAGGGGCGTTTTTCTTTAGGGCTGCGGTTGGGAATTTGTTCGTTCATTCCACAAGCGAAACTGAGCACTGACCGTGTGCCAGGGCTCTGGCGAGTGAGCCAGATGTGCTTGGGGCCTCCCATGTTCACACTGGGGTGGCAGGAGGTGGACGTGACACAGGCAGTGGCTCGCATGATGGGCCCCATGTAGGAGAGCACAGGGTTGGAGGAGACGTCGTGATGGCTTCCTGGGGGTGGAGGCATCCAGGTCGAGATCTGCAGGAGAGGGGTCAGAGTGCGCCGGGTACAGGGGGCTGTGGACAGAGGGACCAGCACCCACGAAGCCCTGGGGAGAGAGGATGCCATCGGAGGAACCCAAGAATGGCACCAGGGCAGTAAAGGTGATGAGGAAGGGAGGAAGGAAGCGCGGTGGCAGGGCGGGGTACGAGCAGGGTCTCAGGAGCCAGACCCTGGGGCCTGGGATCCTGGTCTGTTCCTTGACCACTCTGATCCTGTTTTTTCATCTGCAAAATAGGATGACATCACCACAGCACGGTGCCTGGCAGGTCGGAACTGCTCAGTAGATGTTAAACACTAATGGTGATAAAAATATTACCGTATGGGGAGCAGATGTAGCTCAATGGTTGAGCGCCTCCTTCCCAGTACTGCCTTAAAAAATAGATTGGTAGATCCTTAAAAAATAGATTGGTAGATAGGGAGCAGATATGGCTCAAGTGATGGAGTGCCCGCCTCCTACATAGGAGGTCCCGGGTTCAGTTCCCAGTGCCTCCTAAAAAAAAACAAATGAAAAAACCAACTCAGGGAGGCCGATGTGGCTCAGTGGTTGAGTGCCAGCTTCCCACATTCGAGGTCCCGTGTTCAATCCCCCATTCCTGGTACCTAAAAATAGATAGATAGATAGATAGGTAGATAGATAGATAGATAGATAGATAGATAGATAGATAGATAGATAGATAGATTAATTACCATTGAAGTGTCTTCCATGCCCTGGGGACCAGCTGCCTGGCAAACGGCCAGTCCCAGGGGCCCAGTCCCGCTGGGAGACTTGCTCTGTCACCTAACAGTACTTTTATTTCCTTTGTTTTAATTTTCATTTTAAATTTAAAAAAAAAATTTTTTTTTAAATGATGGTACATTCACAAATTCTAAATTCAAAAGAGAGTAAGTGAAAAGCCAGTCTCAACTTTATAGTCTGTTTTCTCTTTTTTTTTTACCTTTTAACAGAATGGCTGTAGCTTTGCACTTAACAGTGTCTTGGGCATCCCTCCATGTCTACACATAGGCAGCTGCCCAGGCTTTTTCTGGCTGCAGAAATGTGCTGGATCATAACTAATCTGGCCAATCCCCAGACAGTGGACACTTAGGTTATTTCCATTGCTTGGAAACCTCAGACAAAGCTGCAGTGAATAAGCTTGTCCAACCTCACTGTGCTTATTAAAAATGTGAGCCAACCTTTAAATAGGAGATTTCATACCCAAATCCAGATTTCTGGCTTTTCTCGAGCCCTGCTGGGCCCCTGCTGCATCAGGCAGCCAGTCAGAATTCAGCTGCCCCTTCAGAAGGGGCTCTTGCTCCATGGAGCGCCCCCCCCCCCTCCACATCGCCTGCCTGGCCCCTGGAGAGTTTGAGGCTCCTTGTCTGCACTGCCTCTCCTTCCCCGTGTCTTACTCTAGACCCCCTGCTCCTTGCAGGAGTCCTGAAGTAGTGGCCAAGGCCCTGTTTCTCCATGAATTCCTGGCTCATCCCTGGAGCCCTGATGAGGGAGTTTGGGCAGGGTCTGACTCTCTGGGATTAAAGGCTGTTTTGTAGCATCCACCTCCAAATAATTGGCCAGGAAAGGTGACAGGTAAGGCCTGGAAGATTCTGGTTAAAAAAAAGCAGCTCATTAAAATTCTCTCAGGTGTCTCCAGGGCGTGCCCAGAGGGGCCCAGGAGATCAGAGAATTGTATAAGCTCAGCTGGGCATGCGATCTGGCCAGTCACTCAGGGCTCCATGCCCGGGAGGGCCTGCGCTCGCTTTAGTGCTCTGCTGTCACTATCTTGAAGTTTTTAATAATTTTTGAAAAAGGGGTCCTGCATTTTCATTTTGCCCTACAAATTCTGTAGCCCATCCTGGGCTTATGACCTTGGGCAGGCCCTTCCCCTTCTCTGGGCCTCAGTGACATCATCTGTTAAATGGGTTGGGCCCTTTCCCTCACGGGAGTCTGACTTGGAATGCCATAAGCACAGCCTGTGGGTTCGGAGTGCAGACTCCTCGGCCACAGGCCCGCAGTGCCACTGGGGGCCCTAGCTCTGCCTGCCGTGAGCCCCCAGCCTCCAGCCCCTGCCCTGCACTTACCTCTTGCCTCTTCCCCGCAGGCAAGCGCTTCCAGGAGTGGTGCTGTGTGGTCCTCTGCTTCAGCCTCATCGCCCACAACTTCGTCCACCTCCTGCTGCTGGCCTGCTGGGAGCACACGCCCCTCGTCGTGCTGGGCGTCAGTGAGTGCCCGCCACCCCGCCGTCTGCCTTGGTTTCTGTAGCGGCCAGGGACCCAGCTGGTGTCTGCGCCACTCTGGTGGCTACTTGTGCATGTGTGTGCACATGTGTGTGTACACTGTGTGTGTTGGTATGTGTGTATGTGTATGTGCATGTATGTGCCTGGTGTGCGTGCATGTGCTGGCACACGTGTGCCTGCAGGATACATGATGTGGGAACCCGCCTCCCTAGCGCAGTCAGTGGCACCGACAGGAAGGACAGTTTCTGTCAAACTGGACATCATCCTCAGTTCTTTCTCTCACAATCCAAACCCAAGCGACCAGCAAACTCTACTGGCTCTACTTTCAAAATGCATCCAGAAGCCACCCTCTTCTCCCCACCTCCCCCATCCCACCCGGGGCCAGCCACCACCCTCTCCCACATGAGCTAGTGCAGGAGCTTCCCTTCTAGTCTCCCGGCCTCCACCCTCAGCCCCGATTGTCCACCTTCCCCATGCAGCCATCCTAAGTCAGGACACGTCGCTCCCCTGCTCTCAGCCATCTACTAGAATAGAATACCGGCTTTTCAGCATGGCCTGTGATTGAGTTTCCTCCTTGCTAAAAGCTTGTTTAAGCAACGGGTTGGCTTAAACAATGAGAATGTGTTGGCTCGTGGTTTTGAGGCTAGGAGAAGTCCAAATCAAGGCCTCGTCGAGGCGATGCTTCATTCCCAAGGCTGCCGTTCTAGGGCTGGCTGCCGGCAATCCTTGGTCCTTGGCTCCTCTGTCAGATGGCAAAGCACATGGCGGCCTCTCCTGGCCTCCCTCCCTTCTCTGCCGGGCTCCATTGACATTCAGCTCTTGCTTCCCGTGGCTTTCTCTCTCTCTGTCTGAATTTCATTCTGCTTATAAAGGGCCCCAGCAATAGGATTAGGGCCCATCCTGGTTGAGGGGGCCACACCTTAACTGAAGTAACTGCATCCAATAGCCTAAGTATGATGGGCTCACACCCATGGATTAAGTTTAAGAGCATGTTTCTGGGGTGTGGAGCCCCAAGCCACCACAGCCTGCAAGGCCCTGCACAATCCGGCCCCTGCCCCCTTCACACCTTATCTCCTTCCACTCTTGCCCTGGCTCACCCCAGGGCCTTTGCATACACTCTTCTGTCTGCCTGGAAAGCTCTTCCTGCAGGCATCCACATGGTTCACTCCCTCCCTCATCCAGGTCTGTTCAAAGAGTACCTCCTCAGGGAGGCCCTCCTGATTGCCCCTCAAAAAAGAGCAATGCTGTCATACACTATCCCCTCACCCTACTCTGTTATACAGAGTATTTCTTTGTTATCTGTCTCCTCCACGCGAATGTCAGCTCCTGGGGAGCAGACATTTTTGTCTCGTTCATTGCTGTGTCCCCACCACACAAGGCCTGGCACACAGTAAGTGCTCACTAAGTGTTTATTGAATTGGCAAATGAACGAATGAGCAAGCTATAATTTATCAGTAACTGTTGGGTGCTGTCCGACAGTGAGTCCTCACCGATGTACAACTGCGGTCTGGTCGTCATCATTTTCCAGATGAGGAAACTGAGTCTTGGAGAGGGGAAGAAAGGGACCCACCCAGAGAAGCACAACATAACTCACGATCTCCACTCCCAGGCCTAGGATGACTCAGTTTCCTTCCTCTCCACTTGCCACCCGCCCCTCTTCCCTCTAACTCAGGCGCCTTTCTCTGGTCCCGAGCTCCCTGGCCAAGGGAGCAGCTGTGCCTGCCCGCCCTGAGTGTTCAGCGCCCACAGTCTCATTAAGAGCATCTGGCTGCCTAAGCTAATAGTGTTCAGGCCTGCTGGTGGATCCATCTTGGGGAGAGTGGGCCTATGGGGGTGGGGGCTGGACCTGCTGGAGGGGAGAGAGGTTAACCCCTGCAGTGCCGGGGAGCCCGGGCCCTGCCTGCCGGAGCCAGACAACCCCATCCCCCCTCCCCTCCAAGCATGAGAGCCCCTTCACCCCAGCCTCTGCCTTGGAGCACCACATGTAAGGGCAGGGAGGTAGGCATCTGAGCTTTGAGGCCTCATCTGGGGATGGAGAGGAGCAGGCCCCTGCAGACCTGGGTTCAAGTCCCAGCACCACCGCTTCCTGGCTATGTGACCTTGGGCATGTGTTGCTGCATCTCTAAGCCTTGTTTTCCATATCTGTGAAATGGGGATGCTTGCAGTACCTGCCTTCTAGGCTGTTAGGAGAGCAAAATGCAAGTGATGTGTGTAAGTGCTGGGCACATAGAAGGGGCTCCTGGGTGCTGGATCAGTGACTGAATGTAGGGAGGGAGGGGACACTGCCCACCAGGCCGCTGGCCAAGGCTTGGGCCTCCAGCCTCCCTAATCAGTTTAACAGTGGATACTGGGTGCGCACCTACTACGTGCCAGGCCCCTTGCTGAGACCATTTAACTCCTCTTGGCCACCCAGTGAGGAGATTCCAATTACTTTCCTCAGAGGCCCCGTGACTTGCCAACGGCCCTCACCCACGGACGGCACAATGTGGGATCCCAAATCCAGACCTGCCTGGCTCCCAAACCGTGGACTCCCCCCAAGCAGGGGCTGGACAGCCTCCAGCTAACATTGAGAGGAGAGGGCATTACGGGCAGTGGGCCCAGCTCGGACAAAGGGTCTGTAGGCACAGCGCCCATGTGTGCAGTGCTAGGGGCGGGAGCAGGGAGGGGCGGGAGCAGGGTGGGGCGGGAGGGGCAGCCCAGGCCGGTCACCTCCCTTCCTAGGTCGGGGCCTGAGCTTCCACCCCGAGCCCAGGAGATCTCCGTCTGTTGAGCTGCTGCCTGTGGCCTCAGCTCTCCCATTCCACACCTTTGCCTCTGGGCTGATAAGAGCAATTTGCTGATAGTACTGTTTGCATAGGCCCTAATCGATTTAAGTAGCCGCTTTGATTTGTGTGTTAACTCGCAGGAAGCAAGGGCACAGGGCCATCCTGCAGAACCCTCCCCTTGCCTTCAGTATCTCCCCAGAGGTTTCAGGGCACCAGGCAGGCCCTAGAAACCAGGGAAGGCGGAGTCATGAAAAGGTGCCCAGTTAATAAACACAGACATACATGACACAGTGCCGAGAAGTAAAACCAAGAGAAGGAGGTAGGCAGGGAAGGGGGTGGGGTGGTTAGGGAAGGCCTCTGCGAGAAGGCGTTTGAGTGGAGACCTGAAGGAGGCGAAAAAGAAGCTGTGAAGATACGTGGGAGGGGCATTCCAGGCAGAGACACCAGCTAGTGCAAAGGCCCTGTGGCTGGAGAAAACTGATCAGAGGGGAGAAGGCTCGTGGCCATGCAGAGAGGCAGTAGGTGCAGACTGTGGGGCCATTGTCTGGATTTGGGGTTTTATTCTGCATGTCCTGAGAAGCCGTTGGTGAGTTTCTCACAGGAAGCTGACATCATCTGATGCTGCACAGAGGATGGATGGGGGGTGGGGAGGGGCAGGAAAAGGGCCCCTGCGACAGTCCAGCCGAGCCGTGCTGGTGGCCTGCACCAGGGCAGGGCCGTGAGGTGGTGAAAAGTTGTCAAATTCTGGATGCACTTTGAAAAGTGGGTCTCCAGGATGTGCTGCTAGGTTGGACGTGGAGGTGAGTGAGACGGGGAAGGGTCAGAGGCAACTCCCGGGCTTTTGACCTGAGTGACCGGAAGGATTCCCGAGGATGGAAAGATGAAGGGAGGAGCAGGCTTGAGGGGAAACAGTGATTGAACTGCCTGCTAGAGGACCAAGAGGTGGCCCATAGGAAGTTGGAAATCGGGGTCTGGAGTCAGGGAGGGGCTGCTGGAAATAGAAATCTGGGGGTCGGTGGTGTAGAGATGGCATGACGCCTGAGGCTGGCAGGGTGGCCCCAGGGACTGAGTCTGGCAGAAAAGAAGTTTCCCTGTTGGGGTGATGAGGAAGAGTTTACAAAGGAAACTGAGATGGTGCCACCAGGGAGGTCGGAGGAGAGCCGAGGAGGGGTTGCAGAGGCCAAGAGGAGAACGTGTTTCCAGACTTGGGATCAACCAGGGCAGCCAGCAAGGGGGGACAATGGATCTGGCCATGTGGTCCAGCAAGAGGGACAGCAGAGGGAGCGCTGGATCTGGCACGTGGAGGTCATTAATGACCTTGACAAGGACAGTGTCATTGTGAATTAGCGAATGAATGAACAAAGGAACAAACAAACAAACAAACGAATGGCCATGGGCACCCTACGCTGTTTGTTCCACTTGGAGAAGGTGGAAGAAGAATTCGGGGGCTTGTGAGTTGGTCCTTGGAGAGGTGAGTGGGAGTTCTCTGGCAGGCACGTGGGGGATGTTCCAGGCAGAGGGAACAGCGAGGACAGAGGTAGGTGATGAGGTCAGAGGTCATGGGACCTCGGGTCATGACAGGCCTTGTAGGTCGAGGAGGAGAGTCTGGATTTGCTTCTGGCTGAAAAGTGGTGTTTTAGTTTCCCAGTTGCCAAAACAAATACCATGCTGTGGCTTGGCGTAAGCAACAGGAATTGACTGGCTCGTGGTTTTGAGGCTAGGAGAACTCCAAATGGGAGGCGTCAGCCTGATGATTCTTTCTCCCAGAACGCTGTGGCGTTTGGGGCTGGCTGCTGGTGATCCTTGGTCCTTGGCTTTTCTGTCACATGGTGGCCTCTCCTGGCTTCTGGGTTCCATTGACTTCCAACGGAGCTTTCTTCCCCTGGCTTTCTCTTGCTGTCTGAATTTCATTGTGCTTATAAAGGGCTCCCTCCTTGTTTGGCTGGGCCACACCTTAACTGAATAACCTCATGGAAAGTTATGTGGGTTCACACCCACAGGAATGGGTTAAGATTAAGAACGTGTTTTTCTGGGGTCTATAGCGCCAAGCCACCTTTGAACCCAGGACCGTCATGAGCAAGGCCTGCGGACTTGCCCTCGGCAGCGTCCACTCCTATGTCTCAGCCACGCTCTCCATCTCCACGCCAAGCCATTGAGGTGGACAGGGGTGGGAAAGTTCCAGCTGGGTGACCTGTGGGGAAATGGAGGAGGCCTCAAGGGGCCCAGATTCTGTCTCAAGGTGGCCTGGTGAGTCAGGGCAGCCCAGAGTGAGTCACCCCCATCTCCTACCATCCCAGCGTTCTGCAGAGACCCGGTAACCAGGCCAGAGCCGCCCCCAGGGTGAGCCAGCCGCCAGCCTCTGCCACTGGAGCTGGGACAAAGAAGCCTCTGTCTGCCTGTCTCTGCTGCCCCTGCCCCCATTAAAGGGCAGCCAGCCTGGAGCTGATGCTTGAGAAACAGCCACCCACAGAGGCCAGGAACCATGGGGCCATTTTCCCCCCGAGGAGAGGGGAGGCCTCCTTCTCTCCTAAAATAATTCCTGATGTCTGCCCAAGGCACATCCCTCCCTGCTTGGGAGTGTGGTCACTTGACAGATGACAAGACCAAGGTGCAGAGAAGGGAATCTTCCTTAAATGCCGATGACAGTGGCACCCCAGGACTTGCTAGGCACGTCACCCGCATTAAGGGAGTATTATCAGTGGCTCCCTTTCCCAGGCCCGCAAAGGAAGGCGCAGCACAGATAATTTGTGGTGTTATCACAAATGACCGCAGCAGTGCCCTCTGGCCACGCGCCACTCCCTGACTTGTCCTTGCGGCCATGTGACCTTGATGGTCCTTACCCTGAGTCTCCTCCTCTGGAAAGACAGAACGTGGAGGGACCTATCACCGTGAAGGTGACATGAGATAATGGATATTTTTCAAACCAGTTTTAGATTTACAGAAAATTAAGCAGATAGTACAGAGTTCCCTTATTATCCCCCTGCTGCCCTGGTTTCCCTGATTATTAGCATCTTACGTCAGTATAGTGTACTTGTTACAACTAATGAACCAATAGTGATGTATTATTATTTTTCTTTCTATGTATATATATATATATATTTTTTTTTTTTTTAAGATTTGTTTTTATTATTTATTTATTTCTCCCCACCCTCTCATTGTTTGCACTTGCTGTGTCTTAAAGAGGCACCGGGAATTCAACCCAGAACCTCTGATGTGGGAGGGAGGCACCTAATCGCTTGCGCCACCTCCATTCCCTGCCTTGTTGTGTCTGTTTTTTCTTCTTGTCTCATCAGCTCACTGTCTTGCTCGTTTTCTTTAGGAGGCACCAGGAACCTCTCCTCCCTGCTTTGTTGTGTCTCTCATTGTTTTTCTTCTTGTGTCTCTTGTTGCATCATCTTGTTGGGTCTGCTTGCCACGCCTGCTCGTCACGCCAGCTCACTGTCTTCTGTAGGAGGCACCAGGAACCGAACCACAGACCTCCATGTGGTAGGCGGGAGCTCAGTTGCCTGAGCCACATCCGCTTCCTGTGATGTGTTATTAACTAAAGTGTGTAGTTTACTTCACATCACCTTAGGTTTTCCCTAGTGCCCTTTTCTGGCCCAGGATCCCACCCAGGGCTCCACATTGCGTTTAGTCGTCACATCTCCTTGGCCTCCCCTGGGCTGGGACAGTTTCTCAGGCTTTCCTTGTTTTTGATGACCTTGACAGTTTTGAGGAGTGCTGGCCAGGTGTTGCAGGCTGCCCGTCTGTTGGCATTTGGCTGATGTTTTTCTCACGATTGGTCTGGGGTCTTGTGTTTTGGGGAAGAAGACCACAGAGGTAAAGTGTCGTTGTGGATACTGCCATCACGACTTGTCGCTGTTGATCACTGGCTGAGGCCGCGTTTGCCAGGCTTCTCCATGGTAACGTTACCCCCACCCCTTTCCAGACTGTAGGCTGTGGAAGGAAATCCTCCTGCACAGCCCACACCACACCTGAGGCCTGGTGACATTAACTGGTATTACTGACACTGCTTTTACTGTCATCAGGTCATCAGCCTTACCATCTGCATGGATTAAGCGCTTGGTGCCCTTGTAGGGAGATTAAGGAGATAAGATGTGTAACTGGTTTAGGGCAAACCTTGGCTCAGTTTAGGGATTAAAGGCAATAAAGCATTTAAGGTGCTAGCACAGGGCCTGGTGACTAGTAAGCACTCAATAAATGTTCAGTAAAAAATGAAAATAGCTGACGTCTTTACTCAAAGGAAAGGAGGTCCTATGTCCACACACAGGCTTCTCCAGAGATGTTCACAGCAGCTAAAACTAAAAACAGCCCAAACGTCCCACAACAGCCAAATGAATAAACAGATTGTGGTGTATCCATACAGTGGAACACTACTGAGCAATGAAAAGGAATGGACTGCTGGTTCACGCAGCCTCGTGGACGATTCTGGTAGCCTGTCGAGTGAGAGAAGCCTCAAAGGAGCACATACTATATGAGCCCATTTATATGAAGCTCTGGAATAGGTAAAACCAATCTATAGTGACGGGAAACAAATCAGTTGTCTAGAGCAGGGGTGGGGAGGAAGACTGGGGGCCCCAAAAGAGCCTGCTGGGTGCCTGGAAATGTTCTATAGCAGGGGTTGGCAAACGAGTCCAAGGATCAACAATACTTGTAAACAAAGGTTATGTATTGTCTGTGTTTTCTTTTGTGCTACAACGCTGCGTTGAGTAGTTTTGATAGAGACCATATAGCCCACAAAGCCCAAAATATTTACTATCTAGTCCTTTAAAGAAAAAGTTTGCCGACCCCTCTATCGTCTATGTAGGTATAGAATCTGTGTCTTGACCTGGGGGGATGGTCAGACAGGTGTGGCCATATGCAAAAAGGCATTGAGCCGCTCACTTAAGGTGTGTGCCCTTTACCGTGTGCAAGCAATACCCGATTAAAATAGAAAATTCAGTGAGACTTGGGAAGGTGACCGGGCTCGGGGAACGAGGACCCCAGACTGCATCACCGAGAGGCCTCTCCCCCGTGGCAGCCAGGCACTTCTCATGTGGCTATACTTCTCGTAGAGGCAGTATTCAGAAGCGTCATTGGTCAGAGCTGTCAAGACAGGACCTCAGGAAACATCTCAGCTGACCCCTCACTGTGCAAGTAGAAGGTCCAGAGGGGGCTTGCGCAGGGTCACACAGCAAGTTGGCAAGAGATGAGGCTCCCGACTCCCCATCTCGCTCTCGTGCTTCTTGGTAGACATGAGGCAGTGTGTACACCGCATCCCATGATATACCGTAGGGGCTCTGTGAATGCTCCCTGCATCTACCGAGATGCACTTAAAGGGCATGAAGAGGTGCTGGTTCAGGTAGATGCATCTTCCCATCCCAGTGCTGCCACTTCCAGATGGTGGGACTAGTGCACTGAGCCTCTTTCCTCCCAGAAGTGGGGCAATGAGTGAGACCACTGCAGGTGAAGGGATCAAAGCAGGGGGTGTGCCCAAGGGCCCCTGCCTGGGAGGACGGCTTTAGCTGGGAGCCGGGTGGCATTTGCCCTGAGCGAGAAGGCCGCAGCGGAGCCAGCCACGTGAGGCTCTGCAGGGGGGTGCCAGGCAGAAGGCAGAGCAGATGCAAAGGCCCTTGGCTTCTGCCTCCCCTGCCTTTCCTGCTGGCCTAGGCCCACCCTCCCAGTGCTGCCACTGAGGAGCAAGGCTGTCCAGCTCTGGGTGGGCCACTGGGTGCACAGGCCTTGCCGAGCCTAACCTCTCCCCAGCGCCAGCCACCTGTGCAGCGATAGCCTCTGCCGTGTTCTTTAGTTGCCGCTATGTGTCCCTCCCTGCCCGGCCAGCCTTGCCACTGGAAATGAGCAAGTGCATGCACATGGCTGGGTCCCTCCACCCCATCCCTCCTGCTCCTGGCATCTTTAGGACGGATGCTCTGGGGCATCTGCAGGGTCCTCAGTGGCTGCGCCTAACCTCAGGCCCCAGCATCCGAGTCACACAGCCACAGTGACCCAAACGCTCCCCTTGCCAACTCACTCCCCAGCCCAGCTCCGCAGGGAGGCGTCTAGGGGCTTCTTTCTGCGGCCTCCACGGTGCCCCCCGACCCTGTCCCCCATCACTGAGCGCCTGAGGACCCCAGCAGGACTTGGAGAACCTTCATTGGCCTAGGGTTCATTCACACCAGGAAACTGAGTCTGGGGAGGCTAAAGGAAGGCGTTTGCCTGAGGTCACACACCCCAGTGGACTGTGTCCACCATCACGGGACCCGCCTCTGTTCTCTGCCGCACCCACAGCCCCATAGATGGTGAGCCCCGGGCCTGGCCCTAGGGCCTGGCGCTCAGCAGATCCTCACAGGCTATTGCTTGATTGATTAAATGACTGAATAAAAACAATAATAATAATGCGTACTGAAGGCTTACTGTGTGCCAAACACTGGACTTAGTGCTCTGCATTGGTTAATTGAACAGATGTTTACTGACCCCCTCCTATGTGCTGGGAACTGGGGATACAGCCATAAACAAAGCAGACCAAAATCCCTGCCCTTGTGAAGCTGACATCCTTGTCAGGGAGACAATTTTTTTAAAAATTTGACGATGCTAGGTGCTTGGAGAAAAAGGGTGGGAAATAGGAAGCATTGTGAGATGGGGCTGGGGGTCGCAATTTGAGATCAGGCATCTGGGGAGGACATTTGAGCAAAGTCCTGAAGGAAGGGAAGGAATGAGCTGTGTACACATCTTGGGAAAGGGTGTTCCAGGCAGAGGGAATAGCAAATGCAAAGACCCAGAGGCACACGAGGGAAAGGGCATCAGCCAGTAAGGCTGGGATGCAGTGAGTGAGGGGAGAGTGAGGGAAGATGCAGTGGGATATTTCTTGGGCTCGTCCTGTCCCATCCTGCCTAAATTTCCGCATGTGTACAACGGGGGTGTGTATCTTCCTGTGCTAGATTTGGACCTCAAGGCAGTTTAAGAGCCCAGCTCTGCCACTGTTCACTGTGTGACCTCAGCCCAGCTATTTCTGCACTTGAAGCCTCAGTTTCCATGTCTGTAAAATGGGAATAAAAATGGTACCGTCTTCCTAGGAGATGGTGAGAATCCATGGAGATTGAGCATGTAAAGCACTTGTGCCTGTCACAGAGAGAGTGCTCAGTAAACGGTAGCCGTTATTTTTTTTAAAAAACATTCATTCCCATTTTACAAGAGGAAACTGGAGCAGAGAGCTTAAGTAACTTGCCCAGTGTCCCCCAGCTAGTGAGTGACAGAGCTGGGATTTGAGCCTAGATCTAACTGCACTTAACCTGTGCATTACACTGAACGCACAAGTGAGTGAATGTTGGGGTCTCTGAGCGCACCCAGTAACCGGCACTCCAGTTCCGAACCAACTCAGAAGGCTGCTGAGGCCAAATGACCGCATTTACTGCTGATAAAAGCTAAGTTGGGGGATGTGATTTCTATCTGCAGGCAGGGTACTTCCTGCCACCAAAACACAGAAGGAACCAGACATTTCCATCCAGTCCCTGGCAGCGCTGGGGCAGAGTGGGCTTCCTGCACCTAGTTGGGAAGATTGGATGGAGCCGAGCATGCCCCGTTTATTCTTCCCAGACCCACGGAGAGGATGCGTCCCTGCCTCTCCCCTGGAGCAGAGCAAGCAAGTAAAGGGGCAGATGGAGGCCAGGACGATGATACCTGAGGCCCCTTTCACAGGGAAGGAAACTTCCCAAGTAGAGCAGGGGTCCCCCTAACGAGTGAGTGAGTGAGCGAGCCACCCTGTGAATGAGGACCTCCCTGACTGGGGGCGCTGGGGCGGGTGGGGGTGTCCCTCCACGTGCCCCCCACCCCGGCTCACCCTCTTCTCGTCCGCAGTTGCAGGGGCTTTCGTTGCTGACTTCCTGTCCGGCCTGGTGCATTGGGGTGCCGACACGTGGGGCTCCGTGGAGCTGCCCATCGTGGGGAAGGTACGTCTGTCGACCCAGCCCGTCTCCTCCAGAAGGAGGTCAGGCTGCGTGACCTTGGGTGAGCTCCCTTTCCTCTCTGAGCCTCTCTTTCCCTGTCTGAAAAATGGGAACCATCATTCCAGCCTGTGCCCTACTTTTCTGAGACTGGAACAGGAATCCCCCAGGATTCTCCGGAAGCAAAGCATTAGGCATGGGATGGGCAGAAAGGTTGATGTGTGCCTGTCTCAGCAAAGGCCCTTGCGTTTGGGGGTCAAGTTACTTTCCTTTGCCTTCCTTTTGCTCCCTCACTAATTGTTTCAGTTGAATTTTATTTTGTATCAGTCAGACATTTTTTGGTTGTAACAGAGAATCCAGTCCAAATTGGCTTAATCAGACAAGGGAATTGATTCGTGTAACTGAAAATTTCAGGGGTAGTGTCAAATTCAGGCCTGGCTGGATCCAGTAGGACAGGCGAGCAGATGGTCTCCTTCAGACTCCGTCTCTCTCCATTTCTGGCCCCCAGCTGCCCTAGACTTCCACCACCCTCCCTGCTCAGCCACCCCAGTGGAAAGAGAACCTCTCCTTTCCCGTAGTTATACCCAAAGTGCCCAGGCTCGTTCCCATGGGCCTGCTTGGGTCGTGTGCCCACCCCTCAGCCAGGCCCAGTGGCCAGGAGGATGGAATACTCTGACTGGCAGGCCTGGGTCCCATGCTAGAGTATGGGGTCAGCCCTATCGGAATCCTTGAACTAAGAGAAGGGGTGCTGTTATCAAGAGGAGGCCAGGAAGGCCCTGTCCGTTGCCGCGAGGGGCCCAGCTGTCTTAGGGCAGGGAAGGAGGGTGGAGATTGTCTGCAAGCCCTTCACAGCGCACATGGGGAGACTGAAGCCCAGAAAGGTCACTGTCAAGGTCACCTCAACCCACCTCTGCTATAGTTGCCGGCTGGGTGGGGCTGGGGTCAGTGGTGGTGGGTTCAGGCATCCCAGGCGGAGGGCACTGCAGGAGCCAAGGCAGGGAGGTGAGCCTGGGTGGAGTGTGTTCAGCATGTCATGCAGAGCCGCCGGCCCACGCGGGTGACTGCTGGGCCGGACCCCCACCCCAGGCCTTCATCCGACCATTCCGGGAGCACCACATCGACCCAACGGCCATCACGCGGCACGACTTCATCGAGACCAACGGGGACAACTGCCTGGTGACGCTGCTGCCGCTGCTAAACATGGCCTACAAGTTCTGCACACAGAGCCCCGGTAAGGCGCGCTGGTGGCGGGCCAGGCTGTCAGGGACAGGCACTCCTCGCGTGGGCCTCCTGTGGCTTTAAGATTATTTTAGTCGTCTTCCTATAAAATAAGGATATTTGACATCATCTGGACTTCCAGTTTCTCTTGAACAGTCCCATCTGGCCGCTCTGGGTCCCTGTTCTCACCTGGCTTCACTGGGCCAGAGCTGAGCTGCAGCTGCCTTGTCCCTGTTAGGCACATATCCTTCATTTACCGCAGTCCCCACTACTCCCTGCTGCCCCACCTTGCTCATATATGTTACCTGCCTGGCCCTGAGGGCTTGGGGTTTTGGCGCCCTGACTTTGTGGGAAGAGTATAGACTGAATTCAATACCAATTTCACATCTTGGCCCTGCCTGCTTTGGAGGAAGTGTCCTCAAAGCAAGTCCTCTTCCTCTTTGAGCCCTGGTTACCTCATCTGTAAGATGGGGGTGATGAGTCCTTGCTTTGTACCAGATCCTGTTTTAACAGCTTGACAGATCCTTGACCCTTGATCCTCAGAGCAACCTTCCTGGGGGTAGATATGACGGTGCCCCGCCCGGCCCAGAGCCGCTCCATCTCGGCCCCCTTCTCCAGAGAATTGCTCTTGGCTCTAGCTGAGAATTGCCAGGGCAGGCCCCCCGCTCCCCTCCCCGCAGGATAAGCCTGGAGCCAGTGGCTGCTAAAGCTGTACAAAACGCCAGGCCCCTGGCCTCGGAGTGGCACCAGCTCTGTGGGACTCTTAGCGCCCCAGAGCTCCCCTCAGGAGGGGCTAAGATCAGACTCCACCACCACAGCTTCGTTTAGCTCTCCCCCGGGGGGGACCCCTGCTCTACTTGGGACATGTCCTTCCCTGTGAAAGGCACCTCAGGTGTAATCCTGTCCTGCTTCCCTCACGCCATTAGGAGGGAGACTCCCGGGAGGTGGGTGTGGCTCAGTGGATAGAGCCCCCATTTACCATATGGGAGGCCCGGGTTCGAGTCCCGAGGCCTCCTTGTGAGGGCTCGCCGGCCTGAGGGGTGCGGTGGGCTGATGCAGCAACCTCACGGCAGGAAGCGGGTGTGGTGCAATGGATAGAGCACC